>PVJD01004761.1:0-129409 GCA_004026545.1 Mormoops blainvillei | reverse complement strand
AATAGCAAAGAGACAACAGGTAGACCTCTAGTTAATATTCTTAGGCAGACAATAGATTAAACTTACTATTTAGAAATACAAAGGTAAACAGAAGATAGACCTAATAGATTTTAAAATGGTTGTTTTTGGAGAGAGGAATTGGGGAGTGGATAGAAATGAGACAGAGAATTGCTAGTTTTCTTTATAAGCCTTTACTACTGTTTGATTTTTTAAAAAACTGCAAGCATTTATTAGATTAATAAAATATTAAAAAGTAAAGACCATGGATTTTTTTAAGATCTCAAAACATTGTTTTCACTGTGCATATTTTCCTATCACATTGGTTTTTATTTAATCAGAAAGAACTTTCCATTCTGTTACATTAGTTTTTGTTTTTTTTAATCATGAATTGCCATTACTTGATCAGTTTCTGAAAACCTCTTCCTGTTTTTAACCTTATTGTTAAGATTAATTAAATGCACGGTATCTTCTAACTAGTTCTAACTTGAAGAGATCAGATACACTTAGAGAAAAGAACTACTTAACAGATGATTAGAATTTTTCAAAATTCATAGAACTTCATGTGTGGCACTCAAGTATCTTTTCTATCTATGCTAATAAGTAAAATTATTGTTCATAAAATTCAGACTCTATAGTCACATATTTCATACACATCAGGTACATGGGGAAGGTATTTCAGAGGGTGGATGCTAGACAATGTCCCATATATGTGACCTCTTAAATTTCTTGCTTGGCAGCTTAGAAGTTACATTGGTAAATGACAATCTAACAACTTGACCACCATTTCTGGGGTTATGTCTTTTAAACGCAGCAACCCTCTAGCTCAACCACAGAGGCACCTCATTGAGTTATAGAGGAACTTGAGCATATTTGTGCTTGTGAAGAAACCTAAAAAAGAAAAAAAATCCAGTTTTATAGTTCTACTTTATGTTTTCTTCAAATGGTATTTTAGTGACAACTTGAAGGATTTGCTATCAATGGCTGAAAAACTTCAATGTGGCTTGGAAATCACTAGAAGAGGAAAATGAAAGGAAACCTACCCAATTTAAGTATAAAACCACACAACCTCTCACTGTTTTCCCTTGATCCCCAGCAAATTAGAGGAAGTTCAGTGAAAGGATAAACCAACCGGATGGCTGGAGAAGCCACCTGGCCTCCTGCACAATCTACTTGCTGCCACTACAGTGTCATTGCTTTGTGGTCAGATGGTGTGAGATACAATGCAGGGGACCAAAGAGATAAGATTAAAGGACATTGTCTGTTCAGGTCCTTTGCTCATTTTTTAAATTGGATTGTTTGTCTTCCTGGTGTGGAGTCAAAGGAACATGTATGAAGGACTCATGGACAAAGACAACAGTGGGGAAGAAGGACGACTGAATGTGGGAGGTGGGGGGCGGGTAGGGCAGGGGAGAGTAAGGGGGGAAACGTGGACAACCGTAATTGAACAACAATAAAAAATTAAAACAAAACAAAAAAAAGTAAAGG
The DNA here is from genome assembly GCA_004026545.1 of Mormoops blainvillei. Taxonomy (NCBI): domain Eukaryota; kingdom Metazoa; phylum Chordata; class Mammalia; order Chiroptera; family Mormoopidae; genus Mormoops; species Mormoops blainvillei. The sequence goes on along the minus strand of PVJD01004761.1, from coordinate 127,924 downwards.
ACACTTTCTGCTGAGCAAAAATGAGTTGCAAGATGAAGAATGCTTCTTCCTCAGTGTTGTTAAATGGTTTGGTTTCCAACTGACCGAGTTCTTATGTGGGCAGAGAGGGTGAGATCCTCTCACTCTTACTCTGCTTTTGGGGTGTAACTTTCTGAGTGCATTGTTGTTTGTTCCTCATAATTTTTTAGTGCCTTGTGATAAGCTTAAAGTCAGAAATGGATTAACTCCTCTTATTGATATAGCATGAAACTGTACCTGAATTTTTATTAATTAGAAATAAATTTAGAGTTAGAAGTATACACATTTTGAAAATTATATGTACAAAGAAAACATAGCATCATGTTTTCATTACTTATATGTCTTCTCCTGGAACCCTTTTAATTTTCTCCTATCAGAAAATACTTGAATTATATAATTCTCATAAAAATTTAGGTGGACATACTAATACAAAACTTATTTTTCCTTTTTTTTTTTTTAGTGTACAGTTTTTGACTCTTGCTTACATTCTAAAGTTTGATGTTTTATCATCTGGATTAATTTTAATACTTTCTGTTTTGTTACTAAAATGCATTCCCTTGCACAAACACTTGGACATGTATTGTGTATCTTTTAAAATTTCAAGTCATTTATTATCATATCCCCTCACATTTTCTTCTTAGCTTTGGATAATTCTTATGTTCTTTTCTCATATGTGGAAATCTAAATCTAGTCATATGTAATTGCCTCAAATGATGAGAAGCTATTTATTTATTTGTACTTCTAATATATCCTAAAAAGGAGTTAAGCTGATTTATAATAACACATATAACAAATTGGGATGAATTCAGTTAAAGTAAGAAAAGTTAGAAAAGGGAAACTACTATTGAGAAATTAAAAGAAGTCAAGAGTGAACTCAGTACACAAATGCTTTTCAAATAAAGCCAGAGTTTGATCTGGCGCTATATTCCTGGCTTTTGTTTGCCAGTTTCAAGTCCCCTCCTTGTAGCCTAAGGACTACAGTTCCCTTGTGTTAGTCAGGGTTCTCCAGAGAAACTGAACAAATAGGTTGGTTATTTATCTATCTGCCATCTATCTAGCTCTCTTATTTATCTCTCTATCATGTATCTATCCATCTATCATTTATATGAAGGAATTAGCTCACGCAATTATGGAGGCTGGCAAGTCCAAAATCAGCAGCTCACATCCTGAGGCTGAGAGGGCCTGGAGACCTCCGGAAGGGCTGATGCTGCATTTCAAATTCTACTGAAGGCGGTGGGCTGCAGAATTTCCTCTTGCACAGGGGGGAGCTGTCTTTTATTTTATCCAGGCCTTTAGCGAGCTGATTGGAGGAGGTCCACCCACAGTGTGCAGGGCAATCTACTTTACTCAAAGTCCATTGATTTAAATGTTAATGTCATTAAAAACCATCCTCACAGAAACATCCAGAATAATTTTTGACCACCTGTCTAGGCACAGAGACACAGCAAGTTTCACACATGAAATTAACCATCGCACCCCTGAAACCTGCTCTTTGCCTTTACCCTCCACTTGCCTTTTTGTTTCATTTTGTTTGCTTTTTTGAACATGGCCCTTTTCTATTTTTTCCTCTTCCATGAAGCTTCTCTTACTCCTTTTTTCCCATGCTGAAGAAACAGAATTCCAAAGAGGCCATCGGGCCACAAGTTTGTATTTCGGGACTGGTTGAAGTTCCCCAGCTTTTTGGTGGTCAACCACTGCTTACGAATAGGCACATGGGCTATCTTGGGTCTCTTTCTGACCTCTCTTTCAAAAGCCCTGCCCCTATGCCCTCGCTCTCTGTAAAAATTCTTTACAGTGTTACAGGCTGTCATGAACCACCACTTCTGCTGAAGGGTTTTACAGCGGTCAGTAGCTTTGCTAGCCTAGCCCACATTTTCTGTGTGCTAATGATGTCGGTACATAGAGTTGTGGCTTTAACAATCTATTTTAATCCCCATGAGGATGACGCAATAGGACAGGTCCTGGGAAAAGTTTTCCCAGGACCTAGCAGTCCAGTGTGTCTCTGCTCCTAGAGGGGGTCATATTCCATTTCTCCAGCTCTTGCTCCACTGAAGAACATAGTCAAACCACGGTCAGGAGCTTGGGGAATTAGTTACTCTTCCTGGCAGGATTCTGAAGCTTGTGAGGGAAAATAACTCTCTAGCTTTCTTTCAACAGGGAAAACAAAAACAAAAATGAAGTAAAAAATAAGGCAGATAAATGGCAAGACAAAAAATATTATAGACAGACACTCAGATATAAGTCTTCTTATTTAACCAGGCACCAGAGAACACTTTAAATGCATAACATCCAATTCTGAAAACTTTTGGAATATTTCTACACGATCCAAGCCCAGATCTCAGACCAGTTGCACCTGTATGATCCAGGGAAAGTCACACAGACTCTCCTCTTAAATTACCTCATTGTAAAATCGGAAAGAAGAGACATGATTAGTCAGGAAGAAGAATTTAGTCATTTGTACATTATGTTTGCTCCCCTTCCGGTGGAAAATATAAATGTGCTTGTTTGTTTATATTGTGTAGATAGGTGGATCAGTAAACTACTTTCCACTTTCTTTGGTCAACATCAAAAATAATAATAATTTAAGCTAAAAAATTTGAGTATTGTGATGGAGGAATTTCACTAGAAAAGTGGAAAACTATTGAGTGATAAGTAATTACTGATAAATAAAAATATCAAACATATTTTTATATGTATATATGTTACTTTTGGGGAGGAAATAAAATGTTACCCTCTGTGTATTTTAATTCTTTTATTTACCACTGATTTCCTACCTATTGTTTAACTTTGTGAATCTCCTTTCTTTTTCCTTTGTGGTCAAGTGTAGATCATTTATCACCTTAGCCTAACTGAGAACATCATACTCGTGACAGCATTTTAAAGTACCTATACCACATCAAAGGTGGGCAGATTTGTTCCCTGGTCCTGCTCAAGTCTTCTCACATGACAGTCTGCCCTAGTGGCCCCAACTGCTCCCACCCATAACCACCTCGCTCCACTTTGAACCCAGCCATGTTTACAATCTGTAACTCTCATCTGATTCTCACATACTACTCAATAGCATTACTCATCTCTTTGTAAATTTAGATTGCCACTTAAATGCTCCATTTTCTCTCACACTAGCTATTGTTAGTAGCTGATGTTGATAAAGGATTTAATATGTGCGAGGCACTGTTTGAAAATTACGTGAGTTAACTTATTCAATATTTGAAATAATCCCACAAGAGAGGTACTGCTACTCCCATTGCATATGTGAGAAAAAACTGAGTGATAGATGGATGAAGTATTTGCTCAACACCACAGAGCCAAGTGTCCAGCCACAGGGAGACTGGCTCTGAGGCTGCCCTATGAACTACTACCGAGTGTGAATGTTCCGTCGGAGTCAAGGTTACCTCACAACTGAGCAACCTCCAGTGCCTAACCATGTTGCATTCAGTAAGGGGCCTGGACATGTCTGGTGCTTGTTGCTCTGGGAAAACAAATCCTATTGTTATGGAAAAAATAAAGAAAACAATCTAGGGAACTTTTATTCTACTAATGCTATTTTTACTTTTTGTTTTTTTTTTTTTGGACAGATCCTGCCTCGGGTTTATTCATACAAATAGCACAGGAAACACTAGCCCCACGCAGACAGCAGCCCAGGTGGTAACACCAGTCCTTCTGTCCTCACATCGGCAGACAGAGGAATCTACCGTCTCTGTCTGTGGGGTCCTGGGCACCTGTGAGAACCTGAGCCTGGGCAGCAGCTGCAGCCTACGGCTCGGTTTGAGCCTTGACCTTGGCCTTTGACCGGAGCCTGAGACACTTGACCATTCGGGTATGAACACGTTTCCCAAGCTTGGGGTGAGCAATGTATGCAAGTGGATTGAGCTCGCACCTGCCACTGTCTGGGACCTTGGGCTTGACCTCTTCGGGCTTTAGGAGGACCTTGATAGGCTCGGCACATGCACTCACGGCCTTGGCATTGTCGACCTGCATCTTCCTCAGGCCCTTCTTGTTGTGCTCCTTGGCAAAGCACATGTTCTTCGGGAACTTGGGGTCTCCCATGAAGAGGTTTCTGTGTCTGTGATCTAGATTTCTTGATGCCATTTCAGTACCATTTTCAGGACTTGTGCATGGTGCGATTCTCGGACTTGGTCGTATCTGCACCGAAACCTGCAGCTCCCAAAGCCTCTTTCTTCCTACATTAAATTAAAAATTTTAGATTAAACTAACTTGTAATGAGTTCAGAATCAAGGAATGTTAATGATATCAAGGCTTTCCTGGCACTGATTTTTTTTGTTCTAAGTGTCAACCTGTGGTTTGCTGACTTAACTGTAGACACATGGATAGAAACTACCTGTTATGCAACAAACCACTTCCTTTATCTATTTATTTACTTATCTGCAGTGTTTTAGCTAACCTTTTCTCCATTTGCAGTGTCATATGATTGCAACTGTCTCACTACATGGAGCACAAATGTCTCAGGTATGGACTTGGTGGTCAGATGTAGCGCTTAGAATTCTCTGTAAATACTACCTCATTAGGATGGTGGAAAGGGTTACCTATGTTAATACATGTGAAACACTCAGAAGAGTTCCGAGGACTTAATAAGTGTTATTATTATTATTATTATTATTATCAAACCCCCACGATCTTAGGAAATATGCTTAGTCCAGGATTCTGCAGTCAGAGGCTTCAACTCAGTTCAGTCTGAAGGATAGTGTAGCCTCTAGTTTCATAAGAACATAAAATTTAGATTTGGAGGGAAACTCAATGGCATGCTGCTCACGCTTCTCCACAACATACCTAACAGGTGATAATTGTGATTTTGTTTGAACATGTCCAGTGACGGGAGCTTACTACCTCTCAGGAAATTTCATCTCATGATCAGACAGCTTCATTCTGGACAAGCTTGAACAGCACATTGAACAGAAATTTACCCTTCTGTAAATTCCATATGTTGGTGTCAGCGGTGGACTAGTAAAGCAGTAATTTTCTAATTTCTTGGACAAAAGTGCTTCAGGAGTCATTAAAGTGATTCAAATTTTATTTTTAAAAATACATATTTGAGTTACTTGTTAAAACTGAAATTTCAAAGAAAGGAGTGTGCAATATCCTTGGGAAGATGCTTAGCTTTTCTGATTCTTGGCTTTCTCATCTGTAAAATGGATAATTAATAGATGAATAATAAGCACTCAATAAATATTAGCTGCATCTTTAGAATCATTATCATTGTGCTGTTGACGTTTTGATACAGCGTCCTTAAATCTCTGTGATTCTAATTTGTTCTTGCTGCAGACAGTTCTCAGCTATCTTCTTCATTAGCCCAGCGAAGGGCTCCTTCCAAACTTGGCCTTGAAATGAACTAGGCGTGAGCTTTCCTGGGTCCACATCGTCCTAAAGATAATCCACCACGACTGATCACTCCGCTTCCTGCAGTTACAGCCCCTGAATATCTTCCAAGACGTGCCCAACTTTCCTTGCAGCAGGGATTCCCTGGAGCTGAGTTTTGCTAACAGCAGTGCTGAGAATCTTCCCGTGGCCATGTGACCCATGTAACTGCTCCCCACTGCAAACCCTGTCATTTCTGCACAGTCTCAGCTGCCAGACTCCCCAAAGGCCCCTGTGGCATTAGAATAAGGAAAAATTCATCACAATAGATTTCTACTTTGGGGGTTATTCCTGTCACATGTTAATCCAGCTTTGCAGGGGCTAGAGACCTTCGGACTCGGGAAACTTGGTAGCACTCAGCCCTCACTTAGTTCTCAATTCAGAAAACTGTCTTGTGTTTTTCCTGCTTATCACACAGTTCCTCTGAGCAGAGGACAGAGGGAAGAGGAGGTCTGTCTGAGCTTGGCTAAAATGATATTCCCCATTGGCTATCTGTCCTGTAAATATCTGTGGAGAATATTCTAAACTAGTTTTTAAAATTATAAATGTAATATACATGTATGTTTGCAGTAACATTTTATCAGACATTACTGGCTTAAGTATAGAAGATGAAGTAAGTTATATATCCATAACCACTATGTCACCAATTCTACTGCCCACTGATAGATTTCCTTATGCATTGTTGCAAAATTTCATGTTCTTATGCATATAATTATGCAAATATGCCTGTTTTTAGAAGAAAACCAAAGATATCTTATTATAAATACATAAATAGGTGCCTCACATACTTTATTATGTATTTGGGGAATTTTCCCATAGCAGCATATGTGCTTTTTCTTTTCGATGGTTCTATAACATTTTGGTAAGTTAAAAATTTTATTTAACCAGTATCTTATTAACGAATATTAAGGTTTTGTTGTTGTTATTCCGAACTGTGGTAGCTAGCTTCAAAACATAGCCTCTAATGAGCCTCATCTCTCAGTATTCACACCCTTGTGTATCCCCGTCCCTCAGTGATTGGGCTGACCTCTGACACATGATGATATTGTGGCGATGTATGACTTCCGGGACTAACTATAAAAAGCATTGCAGTTTCTGCCTTGCCCTCTCTTGGACCACTCACTGCCATGTTATGGGGGTCCAACAACAATTCTACTTGAGTGGAAGGTGTGTGGGGTAAGGAACTGAGGCCTCCTGCAACTTGTCAATGACCTGAGTGAGTCACATTGAAACTGGATCTTCAGCCCCAGTCAGATCTTCAAACAATTGCGGCCTTGGCTGACAACCTTGACTACAGCCTCATGACACACCCACCCAGCTAAGCTGTTCTGTAACTCCTGAGACACAGAAACTGCATGAGATAATAAGCTTTATTATGACTTTAAGCTTTTAAGTTTTGGGGTAATTTCTTAAACAGCAGTTGATAGCTGTTATACAAACAATGTCACAATAATCATCCATGTCCACTCATTTTTGTGAGACTATGAAAGTTTATAAAAGAAGTTCCTAGAAGTAGATATACTGAGTTGCAAAGAATATGAATTATAAATTTCATTTAATGTCAAATTTAATTTAACAATGTCCGACAGTAAATGAATGGGTTTCCCACATCTACCTCGACGTCACAGCTCACCCTAGATTTTTGCCATTTCATAGGTTTAAAAATATTTCTTTTTCAGTTAGGATTTCTTGGTTATGTATGAGGTTGAACATTTTCTCATATATTTATTGGCCAGTTATATATATGTTCTGTCAATTAATGTTTTTTACTCAACATATACTGAATTAGTTATCTTTTCTTTCTGATTTGCTAGAGGTCTTTATACAAGAAGAAAATTAGCCATTTTAAAAATAAGTGTACACAAGGATCCAAGATGGCAGAGGAGTAAGTGGAAGCTACACTAATCTCCTCCCAAGACAAACTGGAATTACAAGTAAATTAAAGAAAAATCAGGGATGCCTGCTTTCACCTCTCTTATTGAAGGTAGTACTAGAAGTCCTAGCCACAGCAATCAGACAAGAAGAAGAAATAAAAGGTATCCAAATAGGAAAGGAAGAAGTAAAACCATCTTTATTTGCAGGTGACATGATACTGCAAGTAGAGAACCCTAAAGATTCCACCAAGAGACAACTAGAACTGATAAATGAATTCAGCAAAGTAGCAGGATACAAAATTAATATTCAGAAATCAGTTGCATTTTTATATGCCAATAATGAACTAATAGAAAGGGGAATTAAGAAGACAATCCTATTTGCAAGTGCTTCAAAAAGAATAAAATACCTAGGAATAAATCTAACCAAGGATGTGAAGAACCCGTACTGAGAAAATTATAAGACACTGAAGACACAAATTAAAGAAAATACAAATAAGTGGAAGCACATACAGTGTTCATGGACAGGAAGAATAAACATGATTAAAATGCTATGCAAAGCAATCTGTAGATTCAAGATACCAATGGTGTATTTCACAAAACTAAAACAAATATTTCAAAAATTTACATGGAAACACAAAAGGCTCTGCATGCAACAGCAGTTCTGAGAAAGAAGAACAAAGTTTTAGGAATCATATCATCTAATATCAAACTATACTCTAAGGCCATAGTAATCAAAACAGTATGGCACTGTCATAAAAGCAGACACATAAATCAATGGAGCAGAATAGAGAGTCCAGAAATAAACCCATACCTTTATAGTAAATTAATATTTGATAGAGGAAAGAAACGTACAATGGGTTAAAGAAAGCTTATTCAATAAGTGGTGGGAAAATTGGACAAGTACATGCAGAAAAATGAAACTACACCTCCTTACACCACACACAAGAATAAATTCAAAATGGGTTAAAGAGTTAAATATTAGACCTGAAACCATGAGAATTGTAGAAGAAAACATAGGCAGTCAAATCTTGGACATTGCTTGTAACAGAATTTTACCTGACATACCTCCTCAGGCAAGGGAAATAAAAGGAAAAAAAACCAAAAAACAAATGGGACTACATGAAACCAAAAAAGTTTTTGCATGGCAAAGGAAATCATCAAAAACAAAAACAAAAACAAAAACAACAACTCACAGAATGGGAGAACATATTCACCGATACATCTGATAAGGGGTTAATATTCAGAATTCATAAAAAACTTATAAAACTCAACACCAAAAACAACAAAAAAAATCCAGTTTAAAAATGGGCAAAGTACCTGAATAGACAATTCTCCAAAGAGGACATACAGAGGGCCAATAGACATATGAAACAATGCTCGACATCACTAATCATCAGAGAAATGCAAATTAAAACCGCAAGAAGATATCACCTCAAACTGTCGAAATTGGTTATCATCAACAAATCAACAAACAGTTGCTGGCAAGGATGTGGAGAAAAGGGAGGCCCTTTTGCACTGTTGGTGGGAATGTAGATTGGTGCAACCACTGTGGAAAGCAGTATGGAGATACCTCAAAAAATTAAAAATGGGTTTACCTTTTGACTCAGTGATGCCACTTCTGGGAATATAGCCGAAGAAACCCGAGACATTAATTCAAAAGGATGTAAGCACCCCTCTGTTGATTGCAACATTATTTAAACTATGCAAGATATGGGGGCAGCCCAAGTGTCCATGAGTAGATAAGTGGATAAAACAAGTATGGGACATTTACACAATGGAATTCTACTCAGCTGTAAAAAAGAAGAAAATTTTACTCTTTATGACAGCAGGAATGGACCTGGAGAACTTTGCTAAGTGAAATAAACCAATCAGAAAAAGACAAATACCATATAATTTCACTCATATGTGGACTCTAATGAACAAACTGAACTAACAAGCGAAACAGAGACAGGCTCATAGACAAAGAGCAGGCTGACAGCTCTTCGGGGACAGGTGAGGTGGTAGAAGGACTGAACAAAGAAGAAAAGGACTCATGAACATGGACAACAGGCTGGTGATTGCAGGGCGGGGAGGGAGTGGTATAAAGGTTCTAAATGGTAATGGAAAAAATACAATAAAAAATAAAAATAAAATAGATAAAAACAAAATAATAAAAATATGTGTACATATTTTCCAACATTTTGAAATTTTTATTTTAACATTACTTATGGATTATTTGCAGAGTAGAAGATTTTTACTTTTTGTAGGAATGTGTATTTTAAAAGTATTTTGGATTTTATAAAAAGCTGTCTGTACCACCTCTAAAATTATTAAAAGAAAAACTCTGATATTATCTTCTGGTTCATTTCTTATGTGTTTTTTTTCCTACCATCAGTGGTGACTGGAAAATTTGGTCTCAAAAAGCAAAGACACAAGTTCTGATTTATAGTATTTGCCAATTTCTGAAGTGTAAATACTCTCACCATGCCCAGTTGCAAGTTATCAATGCGACTTCACTGAACACAGAGTTAGCTAGGAAGGGAAGTGCACGGTTGGCTCTTGCCAGCTGGTCTATGCCAGCTCTAGCACATCGATGCACCAGAAATGTATTCTGACATAAGGGATGAGAAAGATCCAGCTTTTAAAATGGCTTTATTTTCCCCCAAAGGGCAAAATTATTATTTTTTTCTATACCGAAGTGCTCAACTTTATCACATTCCTATCTCCTAATGTATTTGGGCTTATTTCTGTACCCTGTATTCTTTTTTATTGGTTGTCTATGTATTCCAGCACTCAAACAGTATTAATTACTAGAGTTTTATAATACCTTTTTAATATCTGGCAAGGCTACCTCTCTCCATTTAGTCTTCTTTTCCAGAGTTTTCCATGGCTCTGGTCATGTATTACTCTTACAAAAATGCTATTGATTTAGAAAGGTTTATAGCTTTGCACTGGTCACTTAATAAATTTAAGCTTATAAATACACATAACTAAAAGTATACTATAACAATGCATACATGATCATTTTCCTGGTTAGACTTGGGAATACTTTTTTGGTGAATGCTTCTTCATGCACCAACACTCAGCTGAATAAAAGCAATTGAACATACATTAATAACTTCGTCGTATTTTGATAACATTTTCACACAAATATTATGCTGACTATACATTCTAGATGTATGTCAAAATTTTATATTTATACTAAAGAATGCAAGCAAGTTGTTAGTGCCCTTCAAAACTTCTGATTCATTTTAATGGAAGTAGACTGTAACATGATTTATTTTAAAGAACCATTTGTGAATATTTATTGTTGTGAACTGGATTTTTCTCAATGCCATTAAACTAAATAAAAATAAAAATAAATAGATTTGGTATTGCCTGCTGAGGTAGATGCTAAGGTGCATATAAGATTATAACTTTCATTAAAATATCTAAACTTTCTAACATGAATTTATATTGATTGCTTAATATATTATGTATATAAATTTAAGCTTTTATTTCAACATATGTTTTCGCTGTTAAAAATGTCTGAAATTTACTGAGCTGAGTTTTTTGCAAAAGGTGGGGAAGGGTGGGACAGAAAGAGGCATGTCTCTAACTCCCTTAAAAAGTTGCTAGAGTTTCTCTTTAGTTTTTCAGTTTCCCCCACACATCACCCCATATGCCTCAGGCACTAAATGCCCTCACCTTCGGTGCTTTTTGTTTGATTGTTTTTTTCCTTGCATTCGTTTTTAAAACTTTTATTATATTTTTACAAATTACAGTTTATATCGACTGCCTTTTATTCTAATTTTCATTCGCTTCCCCACTCCCGCAGCCAAAACTCATCTCGCAGTATGAAGGTAAGTGATTGCCGAGAGATCGGGGCAAGGGAGGGACAGGCAGGGCGCAGGGGAGTTTTCGGGCAGTGAAGCTGCTCTGCATGATGCTATAATGGTGAATACATCATACATTTGTTCAAACCCATAAAATATACCACGCCAAAAATGAACTCTAGCGGATTTTGGATGACAGAGATGCACGGATGTATGTTAATCAATTGTAATAACTGTACCACTAGTGGAGGGTGTCGATCATGGGGGAGGCTGTGCCTGTGTGGGACAGGGGAACCTCTGTGCATGCCACTCAAATTTGCTGTCAGCCTAAACTGCTCTAAAAAATACAGTATATTAAAAAATGATCTCAGAACCTTTGTGATACTAATGTGCAAATCGTGAAAGGCTGAAGTGCTATCTCTCCCAGGGGCCTTTGTGTTTTAGCAGGGATTGATGCTGCAAAGCTGATGAGATCAAGCTTTGGGCCTGGCTGCAGGTGGATGTGAAGGTGTATGGACATCACAGCCTTCTCACGAATCATAAGGAAGCGGGGGAAGCAGAGATGAAAGGCAAGAGGCAAAGGGGAGAGCGAAAGAATTGAGGGCACAAGATTTGTGTTCTGGTCATGACTCATTCCCTTCCTAGTCAGGTGATCTTGAGAGCTCCCTGAAATTCATTTTTCTCACCCGAATAACAAGCCTGAAAATAGAGCATCCTATAAGTAGTGAAGATAAATTGAGATAATGTTGAAGGACATGCTTCATTAATTGAAGTAATACAAAAATGTTGATTGCCTCAGAGAACACAGATGTGCTTTTGAAACATTTAGGATCCCAGATTGACAGTGGGAGCAGTCTGCCTGGATTCTAACAGTTTTACTCTCCTTTTCCATTAACTCAGTGTCTCTATTTTCTCACCTCTAAAACTGGGATAACAATATTTACTTTTCTGGGTTGTTTTAAGGATTAAAATAGATACGCTTGCAAAGCATTTAGAAAAGTGTCCGTCTCTCCCCACTCCCTTTCCAGTAAGTGCTCAAGAAAAGTTGTTGCTATTTTCTTTCCAAATCTACAGGAAAGACAGTCGTGTCTGTCCGGGAAGTTCAGCTCAATCCAAACTCATGTTCCACTGCCCCGGGGAAAAAGAACCCTGACTTTTCACACGGCTTCTCCTACGGCATTTACTACCTTCCACGCCCTTCTGCTCACTGCTCCCATTGCTTACTCCTCAACCCTTTGGGTGGGTGTGTGGCTTTTGCCCGCATCCTTATATTAAAATTGTACTTGTTTTAGAGGAAGTAAACTTATAAAGTGTTTTTTAGACAGTTAAAAGGGAAGTGATATATTTAGAAAGGGAGTGAATTTTTAAAACAGAACAGCGATCATTTCCATTTTAACTTGCAGTATATAGTTAAGACCAGTATAGGTGAGAACGAAAATAATCCTGATTGTTACTGTCAATATATTTCTGAAAAAGATGTTTATTCTCCTTTTCTTCATATTTGTATTTTCAGTTGCCACCTGTCTTCTTGGATAGAAATAACCCCCTTTCTACAAAACAACTGGGTTTCTTCGGCAGGAGGGAAACTCTGCACCTCGCGTGTAATTGCTTCCCTCAGTTTAGTAAAGAGATCAGTCACCAAGTCAGCCTTCGCTCTTCGGTGATGGTTGCCCCCTCTCGTTTTCACAAGAAATGGTAAAGCAAATGAGTCAGCCTCTAAGACTCTTCAAGAATGGCACGCAATGTTCAGGCTAACCTCTATCTTTCATGCAACTAAAGAGATTTCAAAAACAGCCTTCAGAAGCCCTTCTTCCAGAAAGACTGGCACACATCTGGCTTTCTTCCTTTTATTTGATTTGCATTTCTAGCATTCATTTAACTTTTTTAAAACACCAAAGTATGGTTTTTAGTTTGATTAAAATAGCAGTGATAGAGTAGCCTGTGATCTTCTTCTTCAGGTAAGATTCTGCATAATTATGTGTAAACAGGAGATATTTTGAATAGTAGAAGAGGTCTGGTGTGTTTCGTCTCCTAATTATTTGTCACCTCCTAGTCAACAGTATTAGAAAGATCTTTTTGCGTATGCAGTATTATTGGTTTCCTTTTGTTTCTGAGATAAATTATGTTTCAGTGATTGTTTTCATAAGTTGTACCATGTTTTCTCCTGTGCTGTTCTTGTAACTATATATTTTTTAAAATCACAGTTTTTGTTTTAAGTACTTGGAATAATACGTACAATAAAATAATTCTTAAGTAATAAGAGAAAAAAGAAGGGACTGAAAAATTCTAAATGAAACCCAAATCTAAACTACGTTTTAAATCAGTTTTGTAATAAATAAATTAAATTAAAAAAAAAAAAGAAGAAGGCTCTGGCTGGTGTGGCTCAGTGGATCGAGCACCGGCCTGTAAACCAGAGGGTCACTGATTCAATTTCCCAGGCAGGGCACACGCCTGGTTTACAGGCCAGGTCCCTGGTAGGGGGCACATAAGAGGTAACCACACATTGATGTTTCTCTCCCTCTTTTTCTCCCTCCCTTCCCCTCTTTCTAAAGATAAAATAAATAAAATCTTTAAATCAGTTTTGTAAATAACCACTTGTTTATAAACGAGGTGGTAATTTATGTGGTGGGTGGGTGGGGTAAGATTTTGGTTCCTTTGAACTTTAATTATTGTCCCTGTATATATATCCTCTTGAAAAAAAAAAGTAAATCCTAGTATTTTAAAATTGTTTACTTCCCGATCATCATTCTTCATGAGTACCCTTTCTTCTTGGCAAGAATCCGGTGTGTGATCATCAGACCAGGTAAAGTGAAGCCCGTGGAGAGAAGGACTTTGGACGGTAGAGTTAAGGTTGGTTCAAAGGACAACTTTGAGATTAGAGAAATTGATTTAGCCCAATACGCAGGATAGAAAAAGTCAACGATTTGGCTGGATCATCAATTTTTAAAAAAATAGAACTTTCAGGTGAGCAGGTAGAACTTTACTCAGAATGTTTATTTTTGTCTATGTATTCATATTCTTCATAATTGCTCAGATTAAAGGGTTTGGATTATAGAGTATCATGCTTATGTGTTTGAGTAAATCGATAGGCATGATAGAAAATGTTATAAGATTATAAGGAATGACAAACTGTGCCAGGTCTATGACCCACCCACCCTAATACTACCTGTTTCAGGCTAATTCAGGAGTAATATGTATAGTAGCCTGATGTTTGTCCTCCTGACAACTTCTAAAGTTGAGGAAGAACTGATAAACAATGCTGATAACAGTGCCCGGCAAATATTTGACTTGGTAATGATTAATATTTGTTGAATAAATGAATGAGCTACAGAGTCAACCATCATATAATTATCTACATTCCCTTGAAGCTAATCTTAGTTTATGTTAACTACTGCATATGACAAGATTTTTGTTTTAAGTGTCTCACATTATCTTAAAAACCACCTGTCTTTAGCATCAAGAAAAGTGGGTTTGTTTTTTCTTTCAGCTCCGATATTCCAGAATTTGATTGGATTTGCCTTAGAGCATAAAATAGAGAACTTATATACCCCCTCGTTGATGTACTCCCTGCCTCGGCCTGAACCTCAGTTTCACTCAGAAGTGGAAGAATTCTGGCTTAGGTTGTAAACAGCAAACCTGTAAGAAAACAAACTGTTTATCAGTGTATTTATAGCATGGCCTCCTTGAGGATAAATGTTAATTTGTTGTGACTACTCCTTAACACGAGGAATGTAACCAGATTAACAGAAGCAGGTAAGAAACAGAAGCATCATTTGTAAGTATTGCTGGCAGAAGGTTATTTACAGCTGAGTGATCTATTATTATGTGGTAAAAATTTATTGCAATAGATCCTAACAAGGCTTTTATAATATATATTAATAACATTTTGAGAAGCCTGGAGGGACTAAAAGAGGAAGAAAGCAGAAGCCGATTCCTTTGGTCAATAGAAAATTTGTTAAAAGAGACACTCACTACTGTATTTCACAATTTCCAGGAACCATAAATGGCTGATTAGCTATATCTGTTGTGAGTAAGGGAGTGAAGAGTAGAATACTTTGCCATATATTTGTTACCCTAGGTTAGATGTTGCAGAGAATTTTGCTTATTCTTTTGGGTAGAAATGTAACTAAGAATATAGCTCCAGCTGTGGGGGTTTAATAAATATACCAGATCTAGCAGGACGCAGTAGTAGATCCTCAGATAGAAATAGTTCTATGTTACAACTGTAGAAGTTTGACCCCAATGGACTTCCGAAACAATGTTAGGTATTAAAAGAAGGCTCTAGAGTGACTTCCTTCCAGTTTTGAATGTAGGAGTTTGGTCATGGGTTAAGTATATTTACACTGAGAGTACCCAAAGAAAAAACAGCCTCTCACGTATTTAATTACAAAGAATAACAAGTAGGAAACTTTTATAACTTTTTGTGGGGGAGAAGGGGAAGTCAACCTCTTAATCTCTGGAAGAGGGGCATATTCTGTAAGGAATCATTTTAGATTTGTATTCTTAAAGCTATTCCACACCAAAAAGTCTGCATTGCTTTAAGAGGGCGTTGGTAAGAGAATTTTCTTCCTCTGGTTTCTCCTCAGTAAGGATGTACTTTCAGCAGTTTGGGGACATTAAGAGAATTACTTCAGGAAGTACTCCAAACTGCCTTGTATTGGCTTCAAGGGTATTCATTTCCTTGTCTCCCTCCCTGTGGGGTGGCTTCATTCTGGCAGCCCTCTCTAGAGGCAGCTAAGAGAGGGCCACACAGCTCTCTTCATTAGGGGTCTGGTATCTGTTCCCTCTCCTCTCCCTTTTGGAAATAAATACAAGCTTCTTTGTTACAGACCCAGGCTGCTACTGCACTGTCCCAGGTGACACCCTGTTACTAACTGCCCCCCTCATTGGATTAGCATAATTTTGGCAAGCCATCCTTTTCCTCCTGGGGTCCTGATACATTACCTAATATCATGAAAGAATATAAGAAGTATCTTCAGTATGAAGTAAGAGTTTCATGCAATCTGAGAGAGAGAGTGAGAGACAGAGTGACAGCCCACTAATGGATCTTCCAACCTGTGATAGGGATTGGTACTCAATCCTGGTAGAATTTGGAAGGCAGAAAGTGGGTCAGGGAGAGGGAGAGACACCAAGGTCTCCTTGCCCAATGGGTCCCATTTCTTGGGAGTGGCTTGGCCTACTGCAAGAAGAAGCCTTACTCCTCTATTTCCATGTAGAATTGTTGAAACCTAAACACTTTCCTTAAGATTCTACTTTCCACAAAAACCCTCTACTTTCCTTTGGTAATGTTATCAGTTTCTCAGTGAAATTTCTTTTGGATCTTCCTAAAGTTAACCTACAGTGTGAGATCATGCAGTATCCATGAACTACTGCTCCCTTGTAAGTTTAGAATCAAAGTCAGGATTTTCAAGAGCAAGGGTTGTTTGAAGCCATGGAGTACTGCTTCCTCCCTTCACACAGAAGAAACTGAGGTCTCTAAGTGGATGGTGAAGGCCCTTCTATAAAGCCCCATAGATAGTGGCCACTGCGAGTGTCAGATCCCATGAAACCCCGAGCCCTGTTTTCCCTTGTCTACTCTCCCTGTCCAGAAACTCCGGACTTGACACATGCCAGTATTCAGATTAGAGGCCTGAGGAGGAAAGGCCTCTGTGGGAGTTTTGTAGACTGAATGAGGAGAAGAGAACAATACAAAGAAGCAAAAATGTTTTTAACTCCTGTGGGAATTTTTTGAGGTATGCTTTGAGGACTGTGGTTTGCCAGGAATCATACAACAGCTCAGCCACCAAAATTTTATGCCACATTTTTAAAAATAGAGAGGACATTTTCAGCAAATAGTCAAGGGACAGGGTCAGGGTTATGTATGAGGCAGGTAGACCAGCGAAGTAGCTCACGTCCTCCTGCGGTTTCGCTTTAGTCACGTGCAGCAAGTGAGGGCCCCAGGGTGGCTCAGGGGGCTGGTGTGCACTGGGGTGAGCTGGGCTCCAGCTCCGACCCGTTCCTGGGAATCACCCTCTGAGTGGAGGCAGTAGATCAGCAGATGTAGGTTTGCTACCATTGCCTGGATTGCAGCATTATTCATTGCAGTTAAAATTTATTATCAATGTGACGTGGCTGGACTCTAACACTAATATTTTATTTTTAAATGTGGCAACCTCAGAGGTCGAATATGCCTGTGACCGCTTCAGGAACAGTGTTCTTTCTTAATGATTTGAAATAAAAATAGAGAATACTAAAATGAAAGCCTTGTTAGTTTATCTCCTTTTTATCTTCATGTCGTAGGGTTTTTTAAATGTATAAATTTCCACTAACTTCAAACAGGAGCTCTTGAGATTTGATGAGCTATTGGAAGTGGGCAGAGAAAGTACAGGACAGCTGCTCTTAGAAATTTGCATGTTTGGAGGTACATACTTTCATACAGTGTATTCGTTTCTTAGGACTGCTCTAACAAAGTACAACACGCTGGGTGGCTTAGAAAAACAGAAATTTCTTATTTCTCAGCTCTGAAGACCAGAACTCTGAAAGCAAGGGGTCAGCAGGGCCATGCTTCCCTGAAGTCTTTAGAGAAAGATCTGTTCTTGGCCTCTCTCCTAATTTCTGGTAGCTTCAGGCATCCCTTGGCTTTTAGATGGACATGTTTTCACATTGTGTAGATAAGCCCCCCTTAAGAAATTAGGGGTTAGAACTTCAAGTTTTTGAGGGGATGCGATTCAACCCGTAACAATACAGGCTGTTGACACCGTGAATGAAATCGCTTCTCCAGGCCTCTGGGCTACACAGAACCAAACATCCTGACTGGGACTGTACGTCAGCTCCTCTGGGGTCCACCGTGGTTTGTGGTGCTGCTTGCCACAGATGAGGGTACAACCGTGCTGTTTAAAGCAGTGTTCCTGTGGTGTGTGCTGGTGGGGCTTGCTGTGTTCTCTGGGCTCTTCCTGACGCCAATGCGTGAGTGAGACACTGTTAACAAAGTAGTGACGATGCTGTGCGGGTCTTGCACACTAAGTCAGAAGATTTGACTTCAGGGAGAGTTGTACGATTTGAACAATCACAAACCAAAAATGATTGCACATTTTGGAAAATTTGGTTTTAAACTAGACAACTTTGTGTTTTGCATTTATTATATATATTTTAACCTAAAATTGCTAATGACGTGTTTTTTTCTTTTGGATTTAGCATTTTTTTCACCAAAAATTACTTAATGATTACGATAAAGTAATTCCTAATTATAGATCTCCTAACTCTGTGAAAATTATGGTCGACGTTTCAAAAACCATTTTTATGATTAAATATCAAAGATATAAAAAATATAGTATTATTTAAAGGACTCTGGAGCCATTTTTATTTATTTATCTATGTTCAAATGAATGAAAATATTTGGTTTTTCAGACTTGTAAAATTAGGAACATGTGAATTTTCAAAATGATACAAGTGTCTTATAATTAAAACTCTGTTTATCACTTTATAATTATCACCCAAGCAGTTCAGTACTACCACTTTTATTGCTACCAATGCTGATTTTATTACCACTAATAATAATAGCTAATGTTTATTGAGCCCGTATTCTGTGCCAGGCATTGTTCCAAGTGCTTTGCCATTTCGACTAATTTCACATCACCAACAATGCAGTGATGTAGGTAACATTATCTATAAAGAAACTGAGGCACATGGCCTAAAGTTACACAGTAAGTAGCAGAATCAGAGTTCAAAAGCTGAACTCACAGCTTCCACTCTTAATCACTAAAAAAAAAAAAAAAAAAAGTCTTCTGGGGTGATACATTCCAAAGTATGTGACCAGGACACAAATTTTATTAAAAGCTCCTGGAAAACAAAAAAAGGAAAAAGTTCATATAGTCAAGTACATTTGGGAACGACTGCAAACTGTAACTCTTTTGTATAGACTCATATGTATGCCATATTAAAGGTTGTGAGGATTTTCCCAGATAAGTAACCTATATAATAGAATACAAAATTGACATTTCAGCTAGCATTAAAATAAAATAAATGCAGAATTTCCATGTGAGTTGCTAAATCACTATGTGCAGACTGTACATACAAGCATGCTATCTGGGAACCTATTCAGCGACTCTCGGACCCTTTCAGGGAATAGAAAGGTTTGGTGAGATTTTCTCAGGGTTCACTAGCAGCTGTGCTCAGGGGCTCCAGCCTTTCCCACTTGGGAAAGTTGCTACCTCCTACACCAGGTCCAGACAGCAACGGCTTCAGTGGGACTACTTAAAGAGCTTAATGCATGTTCACATATGTCGGGGACACTGAAGACTGAAGTTGATTCCCTCCCGGGATATGTAGAAGCAAAAGTTGGCTTATTAGCACTTCGGTGGCCAGCCTAGGAGCTGGGTTCTCATTGCTCCCTGTGGACAAGGGCAGGCTCTAGGGGGCGAAACTGATGGGGAGCCTCCCAGTTGATGGTCTAGGGGCTAAAGAAGGGTGAGTATCCTGGGGGAATGAGGAGTCTCACTCCACTCTTGAGACTGGATGCCAGAGAGGTCCCTTATGATGGAATGTTCAAAGAACCCTTAAACTTGACCCATATAAGACACCTTTACTATCTGTCATGCCCAAGGAACATGAAGTCTCAGCAAAGTAAGGACTGTAAATCCCCTTACCTCTTCCTTGATAGATAAAATGCAACATGCTCAGTTAAATTGAATTTCAGATGAACAGTGAACACTTTTTATTATAAGTATATCCCATGAAATATTTGAAACATAGTTATACTTCAAATTATTTGCTGTTTGTCTGAAATTCGAATTTAACTAAGCATTCTAAATACGTCACCCTTTCCCCCACCCCAGCTCTCTCTGAGTAGCTGGCGTGTAGGTGACATTCCTCTGTTTTCTGGATTAATGCTTTGTTTTCAGGTTTAAAGCTCTTCCCACAGAAAAGGTTGGAAAGTTAATAGACCCATCAAACTCTTCAGGCAGGGGCAAGGAATGATTGCATTACTGAAAAAATTTGAAAGGAATTGGATAGGAATAAAAAATAAAAATTATATTTTGAGTACACCACATATGTCCTTTGTTAGATGATCCAGTTCTGTCTATCTGACTTTGTTGAACTGTTCATCCCCAGGACCTTTAAAGCTACTAAATCCCCCCTTGAACTTGTGCTTTTCAGAGCACATTTTGGGAAATTCTATTTTCTTTTATAAATTTGTGGTATAGTTAGCTATAGGGCTGTACTAGAGAAGTTTGGCAAAATTTTGCTGGGGGACCAGTATATGAATATATGTGATCCCATGAGGTTTCAAGTAAAAGAAAACCCAACTCAAATGGGCTTCAACAACAAAAGAAGTGCTTAGGTTTAGGTGGCTGGAAAGTCTAGATGTAGGGAGGTCTTTACGTTTGGTTGATCCTGAAGTTTAGCCACGTCAGCAAGGACCCAGTTATTTCTTTTGTTTTGTTTTTCTGTCTTATCTCCCTACCGTTGACAATGTTAATTTTATTCCAAGACTGGTTCCTTTGCTCTAATAAGATGGTTGCTGGTTTCCATAGGACCTAGTGGGGGAGAGAACAATGCTCTCCCAGCGTTCCAGACCGCCCAACTGTTTGGTCCCTGCTCTCTTGTGGTTACTGTGGCAGGAAATGGAAGGTACCGAGGACCGAAGTATATCAGAACTTCTCCATGGGGCTGGAGGGGATTCAATTCTTACCAAAACGCATGAGCCGGGTGGGAAAGAGCAGGTAGATAATAGCCTGGAGGTGGAAGTAGTGTGTAAAAATGGATTCCGGGCCTATCAACAAATGTCCGGAACAGCTGGGAATTTAAGTTCCTGTCATTAACTGCGTGGAGAGATAATATTCAAAATTCGTAACAACCTGCACTGTCATGGGTGCCAACTGATATGAAAGGTCACTGCTGTCCTTACAGGGACCTGGCTCCCAAAGGCCCCTTGCTTGCAAGGCATTGACCGTACAGTTGCTTGATGTTTAAGTGTCCAGGAGCTTGTAGGGAAGCTGAAAGAAGGCTACGATAGGTGGGCACTCAGAGGAGTCAGGGTAGTAGCTATATACCAGCTGGAAGAGAAATATATCATTATCTTAACAAGGTTTATATTGTACCCATGTGCAAAACAGCTCAATGATTTTTTTTAAAGTGTTTTTTTCCTTCTGAATAAGACCCTTCACTTAATTTCCTGATTTGAAAAATGAGTGGGTTAAATTAGATGATTTTTCAATTCTTTTGACAGCAATGTTTGTGCTGTATTCTATTAAAATTTATATAAATAAACCATAACTCTATCATGCACATTGTGATATATCTGTATTAAATAGAATATTGTGCAGTTTTTATGAATTTTAAAATCCAGACAATCAAATTTTTATTTGATACTTGGCATGTTAAATGTAACTGAATTTAAGTCTGAATATAACTAGTTTCTTTTTTCTAACCCTCGCCTGAGAATTTTTTTTTTCATTGCTTTTAGAGAGAGAGGAAGGGAGAGAAAGAAACATTGATGTGAAAGAGAAACATTGATTGATTGCCTCCCAGATCCTCTGGGACAAGGGCTCAAACCTGCAACCCAGGCATGTGCCCTGACCGGGAACGAAACCTGCAAGCTTTGGCTATACAATGATGCACTTCAACCAACTGAGCCACATTGGTCAGGACTTAACTAGATGATTACATTGCAAATTTTAAATACATTATTTCTGAAGACCATGAAGGGCTTCTCGTAGTTTCTCATTTTCTGTGTTTTGCAGTAAAACGTGGGAAGATACAACCATTTAACATGTTCAAAGACCATTAATGCTGTTTTGACCTTAAGGGAAAGTAGAGAACCGCAGAAACAAAGATGGTTAAAGAAAAATTGGAGTTAAGATGGAAGCTATGCATTCTTCTGAAGATGGTTCTGTGGCTGAAGTAATTCAGTCACAGCAGCCACTGCTGGCAGGGCTACCCAAGAGTGGAGGGATAGATAAGGGTTGGGTTGGTGGCGGGCAGCAGGTCGTTTCCCTCTCCCACTGTGGGAGTGCCCTCACAGGGCAGAGCTGAAGCGCAGCTAGAGAACAGGGCTTTGCCTGCCTGCTCTGTCCCTGAGAAGCTGTCCCAACCCCTTAGGTCTGCAGCTGATTAGTCAATTTAGGTAAAAAATACCACAGGCGAGGAAATTTTTTCCTAAAATAAATGGAAAATCAGCAACAATGGTGATGCTGTTTCCTGCCTCCGGCCGCTTTCCCCCAGCCCCCAAACAGAGCTGATTATTAAAGAGGGTGGTGTTGTAGGAAGCAGAATTAGAGGTAAGAAGGAAGAATATTACATCTGTATCTTTCTTTTTCCTACACAGAGACATTCATGAAATGTTTGAGATAATTTGAATTTGGTTATCTCTGGAGCATTGTAAACATTTGCAGATCTATACAGTATTTATAAACTTTTCTGCACATTAAGTCATCGGAAATGTCAAAACCAAGAACAGCTTTGACTTTCAAAGAGAGAAGTTTTTTTCCTATAACTAGCACTATCTCCTATCTTCAGAGCAAAATCATGGCTTGGTAGGTCCTTAAATCCCTCCATCCCTCTTTAGATATAATTTGTGATAGTTATATGTATACACACTATCTGTGATAGTTAACCTAGCTGAAAAACTGTACTTACAGAAACTTCTAAGGATAGACATAGAGTCACAGGGAGAGAAACTTAACATCTTATCCCTTTAAAGACATTTTTTGTTATAGCTCTACTGAGAGCTAGATAAGTAAATGTATAATACCTTGAATAAAAATAGTTCTCAAATATAATTTATAAAATTTGTTTCCCACAGACTAAAATAAAACTTATGAACCTTGAATGAGGTCCCTGGTTCATTGGGTCTGCATGTTCGGCAATGTAGTAAGATGCCTAACATACGAGGTCTGCCTGGAAAAAGTCCAACCATAGTTAATATAATGAGAATGGTTTGGGACACATCGATATCACCTGGCAGCCAAAGAGAGTGGACTGGAAAGTGCATACATGAACAATGCTGACGTCGTTGTACTAGTCTGTGGGGGCAGTAGATGATATTGAATGAGCGTGTGCACTCTGTGGCTGTCACATTAAAAAGTGACGGAGCTAGTAGAGCAATGAATCTGCATCAAATTTTACATTAAGCACTTGAACACTCTTTCATGGAAACTGTTCAGGTGATTCAGAAGGTCACAGTTATGGGCTGCTGGTGATTGACAGCTTCATCACGACAATGTGCCTGCTCATGCATCACATCTCATGCAGAGATTTTTGGTGAAACATCAAATCGCCCAGGTGACTCAGACCCCTACAGCCCAGATTTGGGGCCCTGAAACTTCTGGCTTTTCCCAAAACTAAAATCACCTTTGAAAAGGAAGAGATTTCAGACCATCGACGAAACTGGGGAAAATACGAGGGGGTACCTGAAGGCAAAGGGGAGAATGGTGTGAGGTCCCACGGTGCCTACTTTAATGGGGGCTGAGGGATCATTGTCTTAAGTACAATGTTTCTTGTATCTTATATCTTCTTCAATAAATGTCTCTATTTTTTCATAGTACATGGCTGGATATTTTTTGGACAGACCTCTTGAAATCTTATATATAGTTCATATACTCCAGTAACAACTTGATAAATCTTAAGTCTCCCCAATTAAGTTACTTTAGATTAAAAATTATTTTAAAAATATATAAAGTCACACAGAGTTTACTAATAGTTTGTCTTTATGGTTTCCAATTCAATTTTTTTTTCTGATTCTAAAGCCTTTATGTTTTCCATTGTATCCCATGATTTTTTATTTTTTTACTCTATTATTTTAAGGCATTCTCATTTTAGATTCCAGGAAAGAGGGAGAAAGATTGAAAATAGTAGAAAAGTATGAATAGATAAAACTCTAATGATAACTACAAAATTAGTCATCACTATAGTACTAAAAATGATAACTTATTACCTAAAGTGTCATTGAGGATTTCTTATTTTTTTGAAAGATTTTATTTATTTATTTTTAGAGCGAGAGGAAAGGAGGGAGAATGGGAGGGAGAGCACATCAACTGACTGGGACCTGGCCTGTAACCCCGGCATGTACCCTGACCGGGAATCAAACCTGCGAGCTTTCTGTTTGCATAATGATGTCCAACCCACTGAGCCACAAGAATAATAGCAAGCTCTATTATTCTTAAAAACTCTTCCCTTTTTTCCTTGATTGCGAGTCAGTAATTATTAACCTTATTAATATTTTACTTCATAACATTCTTAACTCCCCCTCCTGAAAATGCTGCATGGAAAATATTATTTCTTATTTACAGTAAATTTAAATCAAGTTTTTAGTTTCTGCTTAGGACAGCTTATAATGTTTCCAATTTGAGAAACACATACTTCTTAAAACTACGTTTGGGGTTGTTTATTAAAATTAGGAAGTCATTTCTACAAATATACCTTCTGAAAAGTGTAAACAAAGTTCCTGAAAGTAATCTATTGAATTTCTTTTGCACACAGTGCAGCTTTTTTTTTTTCATAACAAATAGAGTTTCATAAGAAAGATGGTGGACGTTTAACCTTCTGATATCGGTTTACATTGTATATCTCATAAGCACACGGGCATTGGATTTTTTTCTTCTTGCTATAGGTATGTTATAAGAAATCTGAAATCTGTGACTAGAAAAATTTTCAGGGATAAAGAAAATGAGATTATAATTCTTACTTAGTATGCATATGCTTAAAAAAAAAAAGAATGTTCCCATGAGGGCCACTGTGACAGATGCTATTACCCTTTAATGTGGGTTTAGGTGTGAGAGGAGAGAAATAGAAAACTCTCCGTTTCTTACATGAAACAAAGATTTTCTAGATAAAGATTTTTAGTGACCACTAGAAGAAACAGGAGATACCGTTTCTGATAGATCACAATTAAGAGGTCATGTTATAGGGAAATGTGTTACAAGAAAACATTTTTCTTTAGAAAAAAAATGTTTCCCATAAACTTGACTTTCTCCTCCCTCAAGCAATGTCAACTTTATGTTAGTCGTGAATAAGCAAAGGGTTTGGTAATTTAAGATATTTCCATTAGAAAAAAACAACAAATATAGCTTTAATTTGAGAAATTACTGAGAGAGAGAGAGAGACAGAGAGACAGAGAACTAAACCAAGGAGAGGTTGTGGTGTTAACAAACTGTTAAAGACTCTTGGAATTATGGTAAAGTGAAAAAAGCATGAGCTTTGGAGTTACATAGACCTGGGTTTAATTGACATCAGAGTTTCATTTTTAGTTCAGTTCATTAAGAATTGTGTGAAATCTGATTTTCTTGAATCCTATTTTTTCACCTAGAAAGTGGTTTCTTAACTATCACTTATCAAGCTTTTAATATGTACCAGAAACTGTCAAATTAATCACACTCTCACTTCTAATTAGAGCTGTCACTATCTAAGATACAACTGTTCCCATTTCACAGAGAGAAATAGGCTCTGGAAAGTGACTCTGTTCGAGTCTGTGTTCTTTAGCCACAATGCTGTACTAGTCACCCAGTGGGAGAGCTACATCATGATGAATATTATAAACTAATTATTTAAATGTTTTACGTGATGGTGTTTGAGTTAGCTGTGTTCTTTTTAGGCAGTGCTAGTAAAAAAATATTAACTAGTGTAGTGTTTTTCATAGTCTTTTTGTAGTTTACCTTCCAATCGATTATTTGACTCATAATACTGACTTCCTCTTGAAAGTGCAGAGTCATATAGGCTTGGAGTTTGTGAAAAGACATAATAGTCTGGCAATATCTGGAAGAACTTTTGCCTATCACACGTTTATAATTGGCAATCGTTATTTTTTAAAATTACAAATCATACTGGATTTACATTAAGAAAGTCTTCCACTGAAATAGGAAATCAATGTCATAGAGAGAAAGACATGAATAGGAATCAAGTAGAAGTTACTGCTTCACTTATTTTTCTAATCATAATACAGCTAGAGTTACCTAAAAAGTCAAATTATGTGTCTGCCTAGTTTTTCTAACACTGCTTATTGAAGACACTGTCAATTCTCCATTGTATATTCTTGCCACCTTTGTCATAGATTAATTGACCATGTAAACAAGGGTTTATTTTTGGGCTCTCTATTCTGTTCTACTGATCTATGTGTCTGATTTTATGCCAGAATTGCTGTTTTGATTACTGTGGTTTTTATAATATAGTTTGAAATCCAGGCACATGCTACCTCCAACTTTGTTCTTCTTTCTCAAGATTACCATGGCTATTCACGGTCTGTTGCAGTTCTGTGTAAATTTTAGGGTTACTTTTTCCAGTCCTGGAAGAATGTCATTGGTATTTTGATAGGCATTGCATTGAATCTGTAGATTGATTTTTGGGTAGTATGGACATTTTAATGTTAATCCTTCCAGTCCATGAGTGCAGTATATCTTTCCATTTATTTGTGTCCTCTTCAGTTTTTTTCTTCAGCATCTTAGTTTTTAGAATACTGGTCTTTCACTTCCTTGGTTAAATTTATTCCTAGGTGTTTTATTCTTTTCAATACTATTGCAAACAGGGTTATTTTCTTAATTTCTCCTTCTGATTGCTTATTATTAATATATGGAAATAAATATGATGAATTTCTGTATATTAATTTTGTATCCTGCTACTTTACTGAATTCATTTTTTACAACAGAGTGGACTTAGAGGGTATTATGCTAAGTGATATAAGTCAGACAGAGAAAGACAAATATAATTTCATTTATATGTGGAATCTAAAAAAAATGAGACAAACGAATAAAACAGAAACAGATTCATAGAAACAGAGGTCACCTGATGGTTGCCAGAGGGGAGAAGTATGGAGGGCAATGGGTGAAAAAGGTGAAGAGGAATATAGCCAATAATATCACAGTTTCACATGGTGACAGATGGCTACTAGACTTAGTGTGGTGATCACACCGTAAGGTATGTATGTTGAATCACTGTATCATATTCCTGAAACTAAGATAATATTGTATACCAACTATACTTAAATTTTTACAAAAAGTTAAAGGAGAGTGGCAAGATCACTGTTCCTAATGAGGTATGACTGGTGTAGATTTCTAGACCCCCATAATAACAACATATCGAAAACAAAAGAAGAAAAAAGTAAAAAAACTTGAATATTTAACATTTGTAAAAGTTTGTCATTTTAATTTTAGCCAGTGGCATGATATTTCTAGCATGTCCAGATTACTTCAACAATCCTTTGTACTGGATTTGAAACAAGGATATGGACATACCTAAATGAAGACATGGCTCTGCCCCACCTTCCTCCCCCACCCCCCCACCCCGGCCCGCCCCCGCAGGGAGCTCTCTCCCTAGGCGATCAGATGGCTCCATATGCAGATTTCAATAGCTGCTGTGCTAAGGGAGGGCACAGGGAGGGGGGGCTCTTGCTTCAATGCTAGCGTAGTCAACCCCTGGTCAACCTGTCATGATCATTTTGAATGTATAACAGTTCTAAAATTGTTGCTCTTAAAGGATCAGGTACCTGTGCTGGTAATAGAAAGGCGATCCTAAAAGGAATCAGATTATTAGGAAGGAGCTCAGGGCCACTGTAGGGGTTAGACCCACTCAGAAATCAGAAATACAGCACAGCAAAGGGCCAGAGAGTCTGTGATTCAGAACTGACGTTTTACAACAAATTTACTTTAGCTCTTATTTTTATTTTTAGAAGTACAGCTTTTTTCTTACTACAAAATTAATGCATATTCTTTTGGGAAAACACAGGTAATAAAAATAAGAACACTTGTAACTTCACTGCCTAGTGATGAACATTTTCCGGTAAGCATTCTAGTATTTTTTTATTCTTGCATAAATGAAATAGTCACAAATGTGATTATCCTGTAGATACTGCTTTGTAGTCTTTTCTTTGACTTAATTTCATTTAATATATTATGAATATTTTTCCATGTTAGTACACGGTACCATATTTTTAAGGCTACATAGTCTTCTATTGTAAAGATATATAGGAACATTAATTTATTCAGTCAATTTTCTATCAGAAGATATTGTTTTCACTTTTCTTACTTTTGCAAACAATGCTGCAATAAAAATGTTTGTATGTGTATCTTTGCATGTGGTCATAATTACATTCCAGGATAAAATCCCAGAAGTAAAATTGTTTTTTGTATGCATTCTAAATTCCTCAAAAAAGCTTAGTAAAGTTACACTCAATAGTCCAAGAAGTCTCTCCCAGGCTACATACCTTTTAACCTGGTTAATTTTCGTAGTTAATATTTAAATCTTTGCCAGACTAATAAGTAAAGCTTATATTCTGTTATTTTAATTTGACCATCTTTGATTATTTATCATGCTAAATATTTTCTTAAGTTTATTGGCAGTATTTTTTATGTTTAAATTGTAGAAGTGGAGTTACTGTGATTTGAAATCGTTAGGACTATGATATGCACTGCCGCACTGGCTTTTTAAAAACCCTTCACTAATTTCCTAATTTTAAACTATTTCTATTAATGCACATGAGTTATTGCATGTACATCTTTTTCATTAGACATAAGTAGCCATTTCCATCTACCTTCCATTTCTCTGAATCTTTATTTTTTTGCTTTAAACATGAAACCACAGGCCAAGTTTCATTTCTCATTTACCACTTTTCCACTTGAGCTGTCAGTTTTGCTTTTGGTCTAAAGGGAGGGTAAGAGAGAGGGCATCTCATTAAATCGCTGTCTTTGGGCCAGGTTCTAGTAGAGTTATGTGCTTTGCATATCTTCTTTAGTTTGTTTGAAAATAAATTTAAACCTAATACTGTTCAAAATGTGTTCTTGTGTTTAAAATGATCTTTTACACCTAACAATGTTTAAGCGCAACAGAAGTATTTTCATTTGGGGATGCAATGTGGACATTTCTTTAACGAACTGTGACAATATTTAGGAAATAACCATGTCAAAATAACAGTTACATGAAGTGACATGTATATGGACTAAGTATGTGCTTTTCCCTAAATATTAGAAAAGATCAAAGAGAGAGATTTGACTTGTAATTTCCTCCTTATCTATCAAGCTCTTTTTGGATGTCAGTGCCTCATCATTTGATTAAAAAAATAAGTAACTATGGGGACTGTAACTCAGTGAAGAAACAAGTTCAATGTTTACCTCCTAACATGCTTCACATTAATAGTGCCATATATACACAGTGGGGGAAAAGCAGGTGTACAGGTGTGAGTACACAAAACAGAGTTTATTCTTGTATTGTTATTTATTAATTACTGCATTATTTTCCATACAAGCAGCTGTAAACTGACTTTTGCTCCACCCTGTATAGTAGTCGATTGTGGAACAAGCTATATGTTGAACCTTTTAATAGAGAATTTTAATCCATTTGTATTTTTATTGTAATTGCTGATAGATATAGTTATACTTATATGTGCTATTTTATTTTGTATTTTCTATTTCTTATATTTTCTTTGCTTTATTTTTATCCTTTCTTGTATTCTGTCAAACCCTTTAGTCTAAATATTAACATCAAGGTTCAGTAGGTGCTGATCAGCTGCATTTGTATTGCGTGTGATTTTACACTTTCTGAGCGACTGCATTGTGCCTGCTTTAGAATCCATCGAGGTTTTTTTTTGCCCCTGAGCTCTTTTTTAAATTTAATCTTTATTGCAATTTTTTACTTTACCTTTAAGTCCCCTTTTAGCCCCCTATCCCACACTGTTGGGCTATCACCACACTGTTGTCCATGTCCATGAGTCCTTTTTCCTTTTTGCTCAATCCCTCCACCCCTAAACAACACCCCCGCTAACTGTCATCCTGCTCTCCATCTGTGAGCCTGTCCACATTTTCCTTGTTTAGTTTGTTCATTAGAGTCTACATATGAGTGAAATCATATGGTATTTGTATTTGTCTAACTGGCTTATTTCACTTAGCAAAATGGAATTCGTCAGTCATAATAATAACTTTGTGGTTGTCATAGTGCACTGTTTATAATAGACACTTTGCATTTACAGTTTGATGTTTGCAGTATTTTTAAGGAGCCTCACAGTCTGTGGCATAAAAGGCAAAAAATTAAACCATTGACATATGATACAATGAGGGATGAGTGACTTAATTAGCTGGTCAGGCCAAACACTCAGGACTGACATCTCAGTTCTGCTTTATTTTCTACACAACATAAAGTAGCTCTAAATTTGTCTGGAGTAAAATATATGCTATAAAGGAATTTGCAAATTTAAGGATTTGTCAAAGTTTTGCCACAGACAGTACTTAAATACCATGCTTAAATAGTTAATATATTTAAATACTTAAATACTGTCTATACTCTCTAAAGAAAAGAACAGAGTTGCTTGCCAAAGACTCTGCCACACACAATTTAAAAAAAAATTAAAAATAGTCTTTAGTCACATGTAAGTTTCAATGCATAAAGTTTTATTTGACCTACAACCTTATATTTGTTATATTTGTGCCTTGTAAGTTAACTTGTCATAAGAACCTTCACTTTATTAACAGTTTGACTCATTGGATATTTAAAGTAGGTTTTTTATTTTTTAATGCTGTAGGTTACTCTTAGGAAACAATTACCATTTATCAAATACATTCAAGAAATATTACTCCATTAAGGGAGTGACAAAGAAAGCAAGAGACCAGAGTAAGTCATCCTGAGGTGGATTTTTACATCTGCAATATGAAATCAGGTCACTGGTACTGCTGTTTTTCCTTGTACACATATATGTAATGTATAATCATAATCGTTTAATCATAGAGCTGACAAAAATAAAGAAGGTTGATGCAAAGAAAAGAACTTAAAATAAGAACAAGTATTTGCAAGGGACAATCCAATCCACACCAACCTCTGGGGAAGGCAAAACTCAGGAACCATTTATAAGTGTTCTGGTAGAGTTATTCTGCTTTTTCTCTGGATGCCGCTTCTCTCTCATCGGGCTGGAGGCATCGTCTGGCCAGCGGGCTACTCCAGTGGCCGGTTTAGAAATAAATTTGTAAATATTTTAACATTGACTTTTGTGAATGAGCTCTGCGGGAAAACTGAGGCTTACTGCTCTGTGACACACACATTTGACAAGTCATTTCTTACCTCTGAGATTGCTAGGGGGGAAAGAATAGAGAATGATTTGAGGAGTCAAGATGAATCATAGAGGAAGACTTCTTTCACTCAGCTTACCATCACGCTGTGCATTTCTTCATCTATTTAAAAATTATCTTGTGACCCTTAGAAATAGTCTACTCTCAGTCACGCACATAGCTTCCTTTTAAGAGTGTTTTTCTCACTTAGTGTCATTCTCACTCAGTGGCAATTTAACTTGTTAGAGTGGACAAATTAAGGTACTTCCAGGACTGTAAGGTTAGTTTTAACCTTTAAATATGGCCCAAATGAAGTATATGTATGTTTGTGACTATTCATGCCTTGATTATATCTATTTTAAAATTAATTATAAGTTGTCAAACAACATCTTAGACTTTAATGGAGAGCTTTTTTCTGTGGTAAGTTTAAAAAAATTGCTTGAGAAATGCTTGGGAGATTACTATTCTTTTATATTTGTCAGTCACATCTTTGCAATAGCTTTGGTCCACTTGACAAATGACAACAAGTAATGTTAATCAGCAAGGATGTCCTTATAGACTAACTCTTATTCAATTTTATTTTCTTTTTCTAACTTTGGATGTAACCAACAAGGCATGATTATGTTAAGGTGCCAGATTAATTTTCTAGAATTTCTGGCAATGTGTGTTGATTTGTCCTCTAACCACTTTACCACAAGGTAGACCTCAGAGTAGTTTAATTGAGATAAAAATCTTGGAAAATTATTAATATATTAATATGTCAATGTTTCTGGATGTATTTTTATCTGTGTATGTATTTAAATAGAATTTGTTCATATTGAAAATGTGGAAATGTTATGGTTTAAAAATGTGCAAAATGAGACCTAACCAAATAATTTACAATAAAACTTTTAATGCTATTATAATGTAAATTACATTTCATACCAGAGGGATCCATATATAACATAACATACCAACTGAAACAAGATTTGAACTTTTTTCTATGACAGTTATGCCATGCCTTCTATAAAATTTTGTCTATTTTTCCTTCCATCTCTTTGGTACATTATGAATGTAAAACACACCAAGATTTTTTAAAGGCATAAAATTGGGATGTATACTTAAATTATTAAAAAGTACAATACGTTTTTTGATGTTACTTTAAATATTTCCAGCAAAAACTAAAGGGATGAAATAGAAGTTAGACAGATTCTTAGTATTTATTAAATGAGAGTGGTTGTTATTTGATATTTTAATTTGAAAAATTTTAAGCCACATTCAATAATTAATAATAGAAACCCAACAGCTTTACATAATAACTTGTTATTCAGTATTTTAAAAAACATTATGTTTATTAGTCTTATAATATTCTTTAAAAAATATTTTATTTAACTATTTATAGAGAGGGGAAGTTAGGGAGAAAGAGAGGGTGAGAAACATCGATATGAGAGAGAAGCATCAATTGGTTGCCTGGGGACCAGACTGCAATGCAGGTATGGGCCCTGACTGGGAGCCAAGTTGGTAACCCCTTGCTTTGTGGGACAGCGTTCAACCAATTGAGCCATGCTGGCCA
The DNA here is from genome assembly GCA_004026545.1 of Mormoops blainvillei. Lineage (NCBI taxonomy): Eukaryota > Metazoa > Chordata > Mammalia > Chiroptera > Mormoopidae > Mormoops > Mormoops blainvillei. The sequence goes on along the minus strand of PVJD01004761.1, from coordinate 95,316 downwards.
GGGCTAGTCTTATAATATTCTTCAGAATTCTATAGACATAGATAGTAGCAACTACATTTAAGTATAAAAGATTACAATGATTTGCTCAATGTTCCAACATTAAGGATGAAGTTAAATCTAATAATTTATGTTTTTCCTAACAAAAGCCTTAGCTGAGTGATTGAGCTATTTTTTAAAGGTAGCATTTCTCAAATACAGTCATTTTTGTGATGATTAATAGTGCTTTTGCTGATTTGTTCTAAATAAAGTGAGTGTCTTCTACCTTTTGTATTTTGTTTTCATTTAACCTTTGGAGATATATTTCTTTTGAATTCAGTTTTGAAGTATTCCAAGAGGCTTTATTTCTTATGATATACACAGTCATTTTTTTCCCTACATCTATGGTAAATAATTAAAAGACTTAGAATATTAATATTAATAGGAATTAATATAACAGAATATTTAAACAAAGACATTATATTTTGATTTAATAAGAGGTTAAGAGAAATTAACAAATTAACCAATTCATAAAATCAAGAACTATATTATCAACTTCTAAATGGATTATAAGATAATAAGATGCCCAATATTTGAGATTTTTCTTAATGCTAAAGATACATACATAGAATAAATTTGAGTTACTTCATCTCTGAAAAAATATAAGCTTTCTCTGATTTTTAAACTTAATAGAAGTAAAACAGTAATTCATTTGAGTCAACAATGTGTGAAAACATAACCTACTTTCTCTTCAATCAAAAGGTGTTTATGATAGTATGTTTGCTGCTGCAAAGCCTTTTGTATTTACTGCTAATTAAGTTTTTACTCCAAAGTAATTAAAAGCAATATTAGGTACAAATAGGCTAAAAAATTTATCAGGTGAAGGAATTCAGGACTGTCTCTGGATTTGGAAAAATGTATATGAAATATCAGCATCATCTTTGTTATGGATTTCTTTTTTTTACTTCAGCTGAATACAAGCACCCTGCCTTCCTATATCACTGGATCAAATTTTGAAATTATATACATGAGCAAATGATGCTATAAGGAATACGCAGCACTAACATTTTAATTAAAATACAAAATCATAATCTGCACAAATGCGTAGCTAGCATTTGCTGGCCTCCAATTATATTTGCAGGAATGTTTTTATTTGATAGCTCGATAGCTGGGTAATTAAAAACATATAATTAAAGCAAAGTCATATTCTAATTTATAAAGACAATAAAAAAAAGAACATAGCAAAACCCCATTGAAAAGTAGTTACTACACCATTGAAATGAGATACAGTTTTTTACTAATTTATCTTGTAATAAAAAAGAAAAGATTAAACCTTATCTTATGCTTTCTGGTTAAAATACTTTAGAAGATCTAGATTGTAATGTAAGTCTCAAATCATAAACACAATACAAAATGATTTACCTCATGAGCTTTTTACCAGTCTAAAGCTAGTTTCGAATGGTATGGGGTGAAAGACAATGCTGGGAGATGGTAAAGAATCACCAGAGAAGTTCTTAAAGAATAAGGCAGAGCCTCACTTCATTACTTTGGAACAATTAGCTACAGAGCACAGGTATATTATATTTTTTGCTGCCTGCATGATCACCACATTCCTCACCAGATGAAAGTGGGCAGAACCCTTGAAATGTAGTCCACTTTGGAGCCCAGTATGAAGGGTGGTGTGGGCCAAGGTACTGTGGTTCTTGAGAGAGGAAGAGGCCTGAATGTGCATTAGGAGTCATGAAAAAAGGAACTAGTCCAAGAAGGAGCCTTTATCTCAGAGTTCAAGGACATATAGGAGTTATATTTTGCCCAGTGAACTTGACTGACAAAGATCAAATCAGGCCATTCAGCTAAAAAAAAAAAAAAGACCCACAAAAAACTAAAACTAGCATATGGCCTAATTATATCCACAAACACAAGGACTTTTCAGTTGTCTCATTAATAAAAATTAACTCTACCTTGCTTTTAGGATGCAATATGAATACTTTCAGCAATATTTTTTGTCTTTCTTTGTCACCGACCCAAATTAATTCTCTCCAATCCACCAACAGAGCTTGAAAAGTCACAGTCCCTTTTAGAGTGACACAGACCTCTTTCTTCTTCTGGCAAAATCCTCTGCATGAATGAAGTTGGAGAGAGCCTTTGTGAGGTGACTATCCGATGTCTCAGTGCTGCTCCCAAAGTCATAGTTCTTCAGGCCAGGGCACAAGCAGTGCACAATGGCCCGGCGGATGTAGCTGTCAAAGATATAGTAAATAAATGGGTTGACACAGCTGTTGGCGAATGCTAAGGGCTCACTCACCTCCATGCCCAGTTGGGGAAAAGATGAGGAAGAGTAGAGTTCTTGCTGAAACCCAGAGACAATGGCCAGAAGCTTGAAAGTATTAAAGGGCAGCCAGGAGAAGACAAAGACTGATACAACAATAAATATGATCTTTATAGATTTCTTCAGCTTTTTGTTATGCTTTCCTGCCTGCTGGTAATGGGCACACAGCTTCCTTGTGATGCAACAGTAGCAGGTCACGATGCTCACCAAAGGGGCGAAAAAGGTAGAAATTAAGGACACCAGGGCCCAAGTCAGTTTAGCTGGAGTGGCCTTCTTCTCTGCACAGTATGGCTTATCATCAATCAGGGTGAGCTCCCTGGACAGAACAGTAGGCAACCCCAGGAGGCAGGAGATAAACCAGATACTGGCACAGGCTCCATAGGCACAGCCTCTCCTTCTGAATTTCCTGGATACGGTTGGACGCACAATGACCAGGTAGCGGTCAACACTCATGCAGGTGAGCAGGAAGACACTGCAGTACATGTTGACTGAGATCACGTAGGAGCTGCCTTTGCACAGGAAAGAGCCTGTTCTCCACAGTCCTGAAGATGCTTCTTTATCCATCCAGAGAGGCAACGTGACGAGGAAAATGAAGTCAGAGGCGGCCAGGTTCAGGATAAAGATGTCGATCAGTCTCCGGCTGCCCCGTTTGCAATACAATGCACTCATGAGGGCGAGGTTCCCCAGCAGTCCAGCCAGGAACACGGCCGTGTAAAAGACGGGAAGGAAAACAGACGTGTAAGGAACATGGGAGCGGGTCTCCACCATATCATCAGGACTTTGGCTTGTAACATAGAAATAATCCAAATAAATGGAGGTTGCTTCTGGGTCCATCACTGAAGATTAGATGCCAAAATGTGGTAAGTTTCCTTATCAGGGAAGTTTTTATATGAATTTTTGAGATTTCAAAGCAGCTTCTTTTACATAGTGCTGCCTCTTCCCTCAACCTCCTCCCTTAAAAGATCTTGGAAGAAACATAAAAACAGAGATTTAAAAAAGCAGTTTCTACCAATGCTCAGAACGGGCCCACTACAAACATCGCCCTGATTGGTGTTGGGTGGTTGTGGTTGTGGTTTTTTAAATTTGCATTTGCCCAGGAAACTGAAGTGCTTTTTCATTTTTCTTCAAGATATTCATCTTGTTTCTTTAAGTCTAGAAATTAGAAAATGAATTAACTTTTTTCCCTTACCTACTCTAAAGGCATCTTTTGCTCTTCTGACACTGAAAATCCTTTTCTAGCCTTCTGCTTCACATATAGGATACTGTTTTACTTTTAGAAGTTTAAGCTGATGATGGTGAAGATGTTTTTTGAACTTATGTCATTGGTGAAATGGGAAGAAAATAGTCTTTCATTGCATGAAGGGTGAACTGGAAATCTCGTAAATCATATGGGTACACATCTATGGCAAACGCAATGATTCCAGTTACAGTATAAGATTTTCCCCACTTATTTGGCTCTTTTAGTTCGTATATAATCAATCCTATCTCATTCAACAAGTTTTTTTAAAAAGATCCTCAAAATGCTGAGGCCTATCTTGTGCTTTTATTATTATTTGGAATAATTTCCTCTATAATTAGCATAGCGCCTTGCACATAGTAGGTGCTTTGGAAATGTTAGTTTATTTGAGTTGCTTAGGAAAACTCTTGTTTTTGTGATTCAATATTATTCACAAGGGTGAATTCATTAGGGCTTAACTGCAAGTATTATTGTTACTTGTGTAGCTTACAAATACAGGTTTAAAACACAAATTAGTATTTTTACCATCTTCTCTGCTATTGTAATTCAACCAATGTCATTCTCTTTGTTAGAATTAACACCCTTGATTAAGAGATTTTTCTTCCTACTAACCCTCAAATACTTATCCATCATCAGACTCTAGATCTCCTCTCTTCTTTTCACCTCTCCTTTGTAGCAGTAATCATTTTAGCTTTTGAGCTCTGTTTTTTTCTTAAGTACCTCCACACATCAGTGAACTTCGTGTTGGGAATCACTGACCTGGAAACAGAAAGACCTATATTAAGCGACATTATAATGAAGTTGCCAGTATGGACAACGTAAAAGTGAGATTTTTGGTTCATTCATAATGCTTGAGAAACAGACTGATGTTAAAAAGATCCTATCATATTATTTTCTTATCTGTTCTTTCTTATATTAGAAATACCATAGTAGCCCCGGCTGGTGTGGCTTGGTGGATTGAGCACTGGCCTGCGAACCAAAGGGTCGCCAGTTCTATTCCCGGTCGGGGCACAGGCCTGGGTTGCGGGCCAGGTCCCCAGTAGGGGACATGTGAAAGGCAACCACACACTGATGTCTCTCTCCCCCTTTCTCCTTCCCTTCCCCTCTGTCTAAAAATAAATAAATAACATCTTTAAAAAAACAAAAAACCGTAGTAAACTATAACAAATTCTGAAACTGACTCCGTTCATTTCAATTCTTTACTGGCCAATGTGGCTCCAGCTTCTCTCACACTCTTTTCTCCTTTCTTTCCCTCCTTCTCATTTCATCACCATTGAAATTACGGTTTCAGGCTGCTAATTACTAACGCATAGAAGAACGTATGCCTGTAGATGAAAATAAAATTGTTAAACATTTGAAGTTCTTTCTACTGAACTTTTAATGTTTTCTATAATTACTATGTTGGAAAGAATGATCCTGCCTGCTGTATTTCCTCCTCTCTTTTTGCTGATGTGTTCTAAGCGAAGGCGGATTTAATGGCGGGCGCAACTGGAGTGTGCCCTGGGCCCCCACTTCTGAAGGCAAGTATTTTTATTCTCCTTCTCTCTCTCTCTCTCTTTTTAAAGGGACCAACATTTTCTTCTGTGCCCAGGGCCTCAACCAACCTTAATCTGCCTCTGGTTCTAAGGTCACCTCAGTCTTGGGCGTGTGAGTCAGGTCAGGAAAACATGAGGGCCCCCCTGATCTGTGCGGCCCCAGGAAGTGACTTGGGAGTTGGTTTGGGGGCCTAGGTCTGCCTCCTGCTGTGTGCCTGGCTGCTTGGTGTTCTTTGGGGCAGTGGGGAGGGGTGTGCCCTTCACTAAGTAGAGGTTGCAGATGAGAGGATCTAATGCTTTGACATTTCTAGGATGAAAGTCTTTCCCACTGGGTAGGCCTTAAATATTTAATGGAATAATTCATTTTTGTCAAATAGTTAGAAGTAGGCAATATTCACTTGTAAAGGACTGATGGGGCAAACAGAATATTCAACCACTGTATCCGTATATGCATGTGTGTGTGAGTGTATTCGAGTAGCAATCATACGTACTGCTAGAATGGTACTGTTAGAATTTTGCCTTCTACAAACAAAAGTTCTTTTGGTATTTGAGAAGATAAGATTAGTTCTGGGCCTAAGATATTTAAAAACATTTTTTTAGATATGTCTCAAGAATGCTACATAAAGTTATAAAATGAAAAAGAGTCAATGTTAATACTCTAGAGGAAAATACCTGGTTGCACATTTATTCTGTAGGTCTTAAATTTTCTTTCAGCATTCAAAATTGTTGGGCTACTGATATAAATGATCTCAAACAGTTTACTTACTCAATAAACTTTAAAGCAGCTGTAGACAAAATGACATTTTATGATATATAGTCATTCAGAACATAGTAATTAGTGGTAGAATTCTACAATATGAGAATATCCTACACGGATCAACAGTATCTTGGGACTCAAGTTGGAAAAACAAATTAAGTGATTTGAACCAAAAAAAGTGAACAAATGCATTGTTCTGGGCTTTTAATAACTCAAAGAATACAAAGCTATTATAAAATAGAACCCATAATAAAAGCTGATTCGATAAAGTAGGGAAGGTCATTGTTTTAAATAATCTCGGGTGGTACAATGGTCATTTTTCAGGCTTCAAATGCTCTTTGAAATAACAATAAAATAGCCAACTACACATAGACCAAAACTCAAAAACAACACTGGGTATATAAGCATATAAAAAAGAAGTCCAACAGGGCGATTAAAAAAAGTGTAGGATGTAAATATTAGTAATGGAATTATAGCACACATGCCATCTCAAGAATGGTTTTTCCCTCCAAAAAACAACAACAACAACAACAACACTCAACTTTCCTCCCTGAACCCTGACGGTTAATTGCTTCCACCTTCGTGTTTTCTAAGACTGCATACAACACTGCTTATAAAGTACTTACTACCTCATTTCATATGACTAGCTGTTTTTGTGTCTGACCCTCTGAGCTGATTGTGAGCATCTTGAAGGGAGAGGTCATCGTTATCTCTCTACTGGCCTCTAGCTTATGGTAGCTACCCAAGTAAAGCCTTTTATGGATTCTTGAAGCCACTGTTTTGAACCTGTGGGTACCAGATCACATTATCCACATGAGAATTACCTGTGGTGCCTACTAAACTGTAACTTTCTGAAGCCAGTCCCACATGTACTGAATCAGAATCATCAGGGGTGGAGTCTAGGACTTTATATTCAGCAAACATTCAAGGTGATTCTTACACACACTGAAGTGTAGAACATTTTTCTAATATGTTTCTTAATCAACTTTGTATGCTATACTTTCTTATTATTTTGCCTTTCTTTTTAAAAAATTTAAAATTTACCTCTAAATTTGAGCTTCTTAGATGCCTTCTAGCCTGGATCTCACAAAATTTGAGAAATTAATTTAGACTTCTGGGTTCTCCCTATGCTGTGTCCGAATTCCTGAGATGTGTTCAGAATTGGGTCAGATGTGGAGGATGGGGAGAGAGTAAAGTTTTGTCCACAGAGGCACCTCCTAAAGTGAACCTGTTATCATCTATCTTGTGGTCATAGCTGTGACTTGCAGCTTCTGCTTTACGGGTGGGCTGAGGTTTCGTGTGACTGCAGCCACCCCAGCTGGCATTATGATATATCACTTCTGCTTCTTCTTCGTCAACCACTGTGGCCCCCATTTAACTAGGGATTCTTCAGATTATGTAGCATATTGCATAGCAGAGAGAAATTTCTGTTCATATATCCTGATGGACATACCCTCGCCTGATGGGTCCTAGAATAAATGGCAAATATCATGAAGCCATTTTATCAGAGTTATGATACATTTATTTGTTAGAAAAACACTCTTGTTCGTTTCTGCCTTGAGTGTTATAAAGTGTATAACCATTTAAATAGTCCAGTTTAAGAGATCTGTTTATACTCTAAAAGTTAATAATATTTTAAATTGTCACAGTTACTTGGAGAATTTAGTGCAATATAATGTAATATATCATACCAAATTAAGTGTTTGCTGTTATCAGGGTCCTCCCCATCTTTATTTATTGGGTTAATTCCCTTGTTACCCCATATTTACAGAAAGAGCCATTCTAGGCACATATTTTAGGCTTCCTCATAGTGGTTGATTTAATCTGGTCTTACAGTGTCCATAACAAGAACTGTGTTTATTTGTATTGGTGTTCCGGGTATACTGTACAGCTTCTGGCATACAATAGGTGGTAAATAAATGTTTGTAGATCTGGACTGAATTGTGCCTGAATTTTGAGTCATTTCCAATGATTAGAGACTTTCTGCAAACTTCTTGGGCAGTTTCCATTTCCCGTGATTACTATTTATCATTGAAACAGTAAAAGTTTGTGTTGCTGTATCTTTTTCTAATCAGAATGCATATACCCTTCCTCCTTTTCCTTTGGCCATCTGCAGTTCCCATGATTCTGTTTTCTTTTCCATTGCCTAGGCTAAAGGATACATAGACTCCTCAGGAAGCTTTCATGCTGTGGATTTAAGACAACCATGTTTTAGAGTTATATTATTCTTCTTCCAGCAGAATTATGAATCATAAAATTTTAGAGCTTCGGGTGATATTAGTGATCATGCAGTACAACCATTTTGCCATGAGAACACTGGGGCCCAGAAAGAGGTCATTTACCAAAGAGTCACAACGATGATTTTAAAATAAAGGACAATTTAAATGTAAACTCCCCATATACATACAGTCCATTCACTGGCCTTTAGAAGCATGGACCTCTAAGCAACTAGTTTGTTCCTCTGTGTGGCATTTGATGGGAATTGGTAAAAGGAAAGAGCCCTTTATTTATCAAAATTTTTTTATTTTTCAATTACAGTAGACATACAGTATTATATTGGCATCAGGTGTACAATATAGTGCTTAGACATTTATATACCTTATAAAGTGATTACCGCAGTGCATACCATCTGACATAATACATAGTTATTACAACATTATTTACTATATTCCCCATGATGTACTTTATAGTCCCATGACTAATTTTATAACTGGCAATTTGTACCTCTTTTAAAAAAATTTTATGAGTTTATTTCAGTCAAATTGATGACATATGCTGGGGAACAAGATCTTAAATGCTCCATGTTTGTACTTCTTAATTCCTTCACCATTTTCACCCAACTCCCCAACCCCCCCTCCCATCAGCCATCAATTTGTTCTCTGTGTCAATGAGTTTGTTTTAGATTCCACATATAAGTGAAATTATATGGTACTTGTTTTTCTCTGCCCAACATTTTACTTATCATACTATCCTCTAGATCTATCCATGTTGTTGCAAATGGTAAGATTTCATTCTTTTCATGAGAATTTTAAAAATTTATTTATTTTTAGAGAGAGGGAACAGGAGGGAGAAAGAGCAGGAGAGAAACATTGATTGGTTGTCTCTTGTATACACCCTGACCAGGGACTGAACCTACAACTTCGGCATGTACCCTGACCAGGAATCAAACTGGTGACCTTCTGCTTTGTGGGAAGATGCCCAACCATCTGAGTCACACCACTCAGGGTGATTTCATTCTTTTTTATAACTGGGTAATATTCCATTGTATATCCATACCACTTCTTTATCCATTCATATCCATTGATGGACACAGGTTGCACCCATATCTTGGCTATTGTAAATCATGCTGCAAAGAACATAAGGATGCTTATGTCTTTCAAATGAGCATTCTGGGTTTCTTCAGATAAATACTCAGAAGTGGAATTGCTTGCTGGGTCCTTCTTTGTCTTCTTATAGACTTTGTTTTAAAGTCTACTTTGTTTGGGAGTGTACAAGTATTGCTACCCCAGTTTTTGTTTGTTTGTTTGGTTCCATTTGCATGAAATATCTTTGAGGAAAGGCCACGGCATGAGCCAGGACAGGGTTTTTGTATGGAAAAGCTATTGGAAGTGGCTTGGGTGAGCTGGAAGCTGGGTGGCATGAGGCCTCAGGGAATCACCAGGGCAGAGGGAATGGTGTCAGCCAGGCTGATGGAGACTCAGATACAGCATCTGCCTGTGTCTGCAAGCTGGGTGGGGGCGGGCCGCAACAAAGGACAAATGGCACCTTCCTGCATTTCTGTCTGCGAAAAAGCTGCCCCTCCAGCCCTCATTCCAAAGCCAGACAATTCAGTTTCTCCCCGTATGTCCCTGTGCTTTTCCAGCAGTTGCTCCAGTGCTGGAGCTCAGAGCAAGTGAGTGCTTCAGCCAGTGAATCAGCATGTCTTCCCTTTTAAGAGGACTGCCTGGGACTCCAGAAGCACTTGGTCTCACTCAGCCACTGTACCTACTGGTTTTTACAGCCAGGAGTTATGGGGACTTCTCTTCCTGGTACTAGAACCCTGGGCTTCGGGGACTAGTGTGGGGCCGGGATGCCTGGATCTTCAGGGGAGACCTCCACAGCCAAGATATCACTCCCGAATTTTAACCTCCACACATGAGTGTGGGACTATTAAGTAGCAGGTAGGAATGAGTGGCCAAATGGGGAATAAAGGCAGAGCCCTTGCCATTACCATCTAACAAAGAATTTACTACAGGAGGCTAGAAACAAAAGAAAGACATGTCTCACCAATTAACTGAGCAGTCCTGAGCTCGGTTTCATAAGATTGCCAAGGGTTCTAAACATTGAAAGCAGGAATAGCACAGCAGGAAGGAAGGGTAGTACGTGAGATTCTATGCTAGGGAAGAGAGTCTCTGTAACAATTTCACTAACGAAGAAAAAGAGCTTTTCCTATCTAAGAAAGGAAGACTTTGTAGCTGCAGATTATTCCCAAGATTTAGAAGAGGTAGGAAGGGAGGGACCTAAAAGCTGACTAACGTATATAACCCCTGAACCCCAACAGTCGGTGTACTTAGATTAGCTAAGTACCCACTTGTAGCTTTGGCTCAAAAAATAGAATAAACTCACTAACTTAACAACTTTACTTTCTCTATACATTGGGCATTTAGACCAGGGGGGTACCTGCTTGTAGCTTTGTGCTCATGTGTTTCATAAATAAACTTGCTATCTCATTTCCACTATACTTGTTTGTCTCTGGCTTGAATTTGTGTCTGTAGAGCAAGATAAGAACCGAGGCAGAGGAGGGATCCTCTTGACTTGGGTCTCTCTCTCCCCATCCATCACAGGACCAGTTCGTTCTCTTTCTGCCCGCTCCTACCAGTCTCCCAGTGGCTTCTTTATATCCTTAGTTGTAGGAATTCTGTTCAGCTATATTTCAGGTGATTCCCAAGGGTGGTTGTTCTGTAGTTTAGTTGTAATTTTGGTGTGGTTGTGGGAGGAGATGAGCACAACATTTTCCTATGCCAGCATCTTGAGGAAAGAACCATTTTAGATGTACTTTTCTATGTGCCTTGTTCTTGGCTAATTTTCTTATTGTTCTTCAGTGAATTGATACAAGGACATTTTTTTAAATGATACTTTTTTTAAGCATTGTTGTTGATTGGAACCTAGAGCTTGCACATATTTCTATTTTTCTTCTTCCTACACTCCTAGGTTTACAAAGAGAACAACCACAACGAAATAATATGAGAAAAACATAATGTAAAAAGCTTGCTTAACATAATTTCTAGTTCCTAAAAAATATGAAATTAAAAATAATATTTAAGTAGATTAGGAAATTTGCTATGGCAGGAAATTCTCATATGAAGAGTTCTTTTGTAAGTACATAATAGAAACAAGTAATAATATCTACGTATCTACATCTTCAGTTGTTGGTTTATTTAAACTGTAATGTAATTATAACATCTTTCTGCTGAAACTAGAACCATCCATAACAAATTAAGCCAGAGGTCTAGTTCAATTTTGCTTTTAAATCTAAATTACATAATCTGTACACGGTTGCACTAAGTAATCTTTAACATCTTTGTGAAAATATTTCAGGCCAGCTACAGTTCCCCAAACAGCAAATAACAAAGGGAAGCAGAAATTTAACTCCGATATTTTAAATATTAAGGATTTCTATTGCCTGCCCATACAACAGACAAGTCCAAAGAGAAAATGGAAAATATCCAAGGTGCAGAGATGAATCAGAAATACAGTTGTGTGCTTGGTGATACTGCATGTGATGAGGCAGTGCAAGTCCTCTATGCTGAATAGGTAGGATGGTCACAGCCTCAAACATGCAGACACTTCCAGGTCCATACTACACTTAGTGAGTGAAATCTGTCTTGTGTGCTTTCCAGGCATTCTGCAGATTTGATGGATGAAAGCAACACCCTTCTTTGCAGGTCTCCCAAGAAATAGCCATCCCAAATCATGAAGACTTATGCATGCTTGAGCAGAGATAAACAAGGATGCCTGAGATCTGGTCCTGGTAAGTCTTTCTCGTCATTTCACAGTTAGTCCACAGGTTCGTAAAACCTAAAGCGAACCAGAGACACCTGCCTCTATAAATGTCTTATTTCCACCCTCGAGGAGAATCAGGAGCTTTTAATAGCTGTATATCCCGACCTTACTTAAACATTTTATGTATTCAACAAACATTCTCAAGTATTAACAATTTAATAATTTTTTGTTATGCTTCAGGTTCTGTACTGGGCATTCAATATGTATTTTTTTCTCATTTAAGCCTCACTATGACCACTTGGGATAGGGACTATTGTCAACATCCACATTTTGGATGAAATAAAACTGAAATTTAAAGAAGTTAAGTAAATGCCTAATATCATAAAGCTAGTCAGTTCGCCCCAGTACTAAAGTTTGATAAATCAGTTTTTCATCCTGAGCTCAGTTTCTTTGTCTTTGAATTGAGGTAGGGTCTTCCTCTTTCAAACTGTAAAAGATGAGTTATTTAGGTCACAATCAATGACCAGCGGTGACCGGAGACAATTCGCCCCAATCCGTGGCCCTAATCCCTTACTTCCAAAAATATAAATATTCATCAGCCCAGGCCTCCCTTAAACATGCTGAATTTTCCCTCTGGGGCTGAGTGAACTACAACCCCCACAAGGCCCCGCGCGTGGCACCAGGAATGCCGTCCGCCTGCTCTCTCAGCCTTCCCTCTGTGGCTCCTACAACTCCCACAAGTCCCCTCGGTCCCGGGCCGTGGCCAGGCTTGGGGTGGAGGCGGAGGCGGAGGCGCGGGAGTTATGGAGGGGGCGGGATCTGCAGGGAAGTGCGTCAGAGGAGGTGCAGGGAGAGTAGGGCGCTGTGGTGTGAGCTTGAGGGTGAAGCTGGCGGAGTAGGAGGATGGGCGGTGAGTGAGCGGGACTGGCGGGGCTGGGCAGGGGTCGGGCAGCCGTTGGACGTTTCCAGCAGTTCAAGGAGGGGTCTCGTGCCCGTGCGCGGCTGCGGTGGGCGGGTCTGAGGGGCTAGGCTGCGGCGGGGCTGTTCCTCGGCCCAAATTGCTGGGGAGGGGCCTGGTTGGGTCCCTGGGGCCCCAGGCCGGGCGCAGCGCCTGGCTTTCCCACCCCAGCTCTGACCGGTGGCCGCCGCACCCGGCCCCACGGTGCGCACGGCGAGGTGACAGCGCCAGGCGTTCGAACTGGGAGAACCGCCGCTCCCGGGGCCGGGACTTGTTAAGGTCATTTGAGAGCACCAGGATGAAAGAGGGTTAAAAAGAATAAAAACCCAAACCCAGCTTAGGGAGTTATCGTTAATTACTGTAATTGCCCTGAGCTCTCCTGAGTCACTCCCCATCTTCCAATCTCAGTAACCCCAGTTTGCGAGCCTGTTTTCGTGCCCCTTTGTAAGGTGTTCGGTGCGGTCATGGTATGTACTTGCAGTATTTGAATCAGCTGGATACGCCTTGAGTCTTTTTATTGCGGGCTTTTACTACTGCCATTGAGCCCGTGTTCACGCCTCGGGAATGTTCATATTTTGCTTAAGTCAGAGTTTTCTTTAAGGCTGAGGAGAGAGCATTTAGTTTGCAGATGAGAAGGTTCAAAATTATAAGGAATGGGGAGAATAGGAGGGAAGAATTTGGCATTGTAAAGGAGCTTGGCTTAGCTTTACTGGATTAAGGGCAGATTGGTATCTAGCATTATGTGTTACTATGTTCTCCTTGCTCGTCTATGCATCTGGAACAACTTTTCTCTGTGAGCTCCCAAATATTTTCAACTCAGGCTTCCTGGCTCTGAACCTTGTTCTTGGGTTTCCCTCTTCAGAGTAAACTGGGAGGAGTGAGTTCCTCTGCTTCCTTTTCCTATGCCCTTTTCACATCAGATCCAGAACACTTCACGCTCTGCAGCGTGTGTGAAAATTCTGTAATTAAAAATTTATGCGTGGTACATTGCTGACTCTGGGCTTGTCTATTGTTTGTATCTGTAATGTGTATGTCCTTTTCAGTGTTGTCTGTTTTAGTGTGCAGGTGATAGACTAGAGAACAAGACTTCTGTCTCCGTAGCATCCTGGGTATGTGAACCTTCAATAAGTACTTTCATGATAATGACTTTTGTTTTTAACTTAATTAAAAACATACTATTAAAAAAAACTTCTTAATGATTAGACATTAAATAGCCAACGAATGGGGAGTAAAGGGTAACTAATTTCCTTCAAAATAATCTTTGTCCTTTATTGAGTCTAACTTTTCTTCAATTTTTATACAGAGCAGTCTGAATGCCAGAATGGATAACCGTTTTGCTACTGCATTTGTAATAGCTTGTGTGCTTAGCCTCATCTCCACCATCTACATGGCAGCCTCAATTGGCACAGACTTCTGGTATGAATATCGAAGTCCAGTTCAAGAAAATTCCAGTGATTTGAACAAAAGCATCTGGGTCAACTTCGCTAGTGATGAGGCAGATGAAAAGACTTATAATGATGTACTTTTTCGATACAATGGCACAGTGGGATTGTGGAGACGGTGTATCACTATACCCCAAAACATAGAGTGGGGTAACCAAGAAAGGACAGGTATTTCTCTTTTTAACTCTGTCTCCTTTACCTATTCAGCAATAGACAAAGTGATATGATGATGGACCAGTTATGTTTAAGCAGGTTTGTGAGTTCTTTCTCGCCTCAAAGAAATAAATCTTACATGTCTCTTCTTTCTGTACCACCTTCTTTCCCCTCTACCTTCCATGGCTTACCATTGCACTCATAAATAATACCTAGATGTGTAACTGTCCTGATTATGGGAAAGACATTTTAAATCTTTGTACTTATTTACCTATTCACTAAAAGCCTTTTTATTTATGTCACATGTTATGAGGAAATAATTAAAAAAGTAAATTGGGAGACTTTAAATACTTGGTAACTGGTAAAAAGGACTGGTGTCCAAAATCAAGTCAACAGATATGAATTGATAGTCCTTTTATGTGTTAGCTGTGTTTTAGTAGATATTATCATTTGCCCTCTAAATCTGACAGGATAAAATTTGACCAACTTTACATTTAGATCTGTGCATATTTGAAATTGTTTTACAACAATGTCGATAGAGTTTATAGGTTAAAAATGTGCAGGACAGAAGAAAAATAATCTAAGACATTATCTCTCAGGTTTATTTTGCGAACATTCTAAACATTTGGAAGTTTTAATTTCCATTTATTAAAATGGAAACTTTAGAGCTCTTTGTAAAGAACAGCTTTACATTTTGTTATTTGTGACAACAGGCTGAGTTACCATTCATCAGAAGAATGGTAGTTGTGATTTTATAAGGAAAAAAGAAAATAGTTTGTAAGAGGGAAAAGTTGGTTAAAATTTATTGTAAGATGCTTAGGTCTATTTATGAGAGCATAGGAGTACTTAATATTTGAATCTTAGTAACCATGTATCCTTCATTCAACAAATATTTGTCGTATGTCATGTTCCAGGGCCTAGTAGCTTGAAATACATCAGGGGAGAAAAATAAAAATAAAAATTCTTTCTTCTGGGGTAGCTACTTACATTCTAATAAAGAGTGACGGGCAATACACATAACAGTATAAACAAGAAATAATTATATAGTATATGAGAAGATGACATGTGTTAATGAAAAAAAACATCAAAATATGAAATACATATGATGTTGGTGGGCATAAGTTACGATATTCAGTAGTATTGGCAGAATAGGCTCCAACAGGAAGTTACCACTCGAGTAAAGACTTGACATAGGTGAAGATGTTGGTCAAATAGGTAATTGTGGAAATGGAGGGAAGCATTCAGGTTGGAAGGAAGAACTACTGCCAAGGCCTTATGTTGGGAGCATGCCTAAAATAGTCAAGGACCAGCAAGGAAGCCTCTGGGCTGGAATGGAGGGGGAAGGAGAGTGGGTATTCTGTCAGAGACATAGGTGCTGTGGGAGTGGGAGTAGGGCAAATCATGCAGGATCCTGTAGGCATGATGAGGACTTTAGTTTTTACTCTGAATGTGATGGAGCCATTGTGGGGGGGTGGTTTAAGCAGAGGTGAGATCCGGTCACCTAGGCTGATAGGTTGAATACAGGTGTCAGGCATTGGTGGAAGCCAGGAGAATAGTTAGGAAGCTGTTGCTGTAATTCAGATGAGAAATGAATGTGACTCAGACCGTAGTGGTAGTACTGATCAGTGGCTGGGTTCTTGATATATTTTGAAGGTAGAGCCTCTAGGATTTCCTGATGGAATGCATGTGGGCAAGAATGACTGAAGTTTCCAGGCTGAGGAACTGGAAGGGTGGAATTGTCATTACCTGAGATGGGGAAGATGGCTAGTGGAGTAGGTTAGGGGAGAAGATCAAAGTTCCTATTTATTTCAGTTTTTATCTCCTCCTTTCTAGTCTTACACATCTTTTCTCATTCATTTTACTGCTCCTACCCCCCCCCCCTTTCTTGTGCCCATGTCTTAAGCCTGCCACTGAGAACCACTGGGCCCTATTGGGCATTGATTTTACATATCAGGGCCAAAGAGGTTGCTGTCTCCACTGGAAACATCTTTCTATATCACTTTTTATTTAATTACTCAAAAGAGATTTTTGTTAAATGCTTATAATTAAAACAACGCGCAATCATTGTTATTCTTGTTCCAGAATCATTTGATGTGGTTACAAGATGCATGAGTTTCACACTAAATGAGCAGTTCATGGAGAAATATGTTGATCCTGGAAATCACAATGCTGGGATTGATCTACTTCGGACATGTGAGTTCTTTGTTATCAGCAGGACAATTAGGGGAAAATAGGAAATAATTTTGCCCATTTCTTTGAACTCTTGATTTTGGAACAAGATGAGTTACGGCACTGTGTCAACTTGAAATACGACCTGTAACAGTATTTCAGCAAACTCTGATCTATTGATAACACGTTTTAGAAGTTAGGTACATACTTACCGAATTGCAAACAGGAAATTAAAAGAGGCAAAATAACACATTGTATGACAAAATTCAGACCCTTCAAAAGGTGTTACTAGTGAGCCCATTTAAAGAAGAAGTTTAGCCCTGGCTGATGTAGCTCAGTGGATTGAGTGTCAGTCTGCGAACCAAAGGGTCGCGGGTTCAGTTCCCCAGCCAGGGCGCATGCCTGGGTTGTGGGCCAGGTCCCCATTAGGGGGCATGCGAGAGGCAACCACACATTGATGTTTCTTTCCCTCTCTTTCTCCCTTCCTTCCCCTCTGTCTAAAAATAAAATAAAACTTAAAAAAAGAAGTTTATCAGGGATAAATAATAAATTCATAAATTCCTGTATTTGAGTTAAATACTTCATTTACCTGAGTGCATATAGGAATGTGTGAAAAAGGATGCTCTATATGACTCAATGGAATATCAGGCCTGCCACAGGTGTTAATCCAGGCTTAAGTGGTAGAAAAGTGTAGGTGTCAAAATAAATGAAAATATTTATTAGGGACATACTATTCCTTGAGGGTCAGACTACCCAGGAAATACTGTCTTCAGATTTGGACCTGTTGGATCTTTCGTGGAACAATGACCATGTCATGAGAAGAAACATTGAATAAATGGCAAGTATTCAATTTTGTGTTGTAAATACATAGGAAGAAGTTTATTTATTACTAACAATTTGAAGGAACGTTAGAGAAGAGACTTGTGTGTAGTTCTAGAAATAAAACTAACATTAAAGGGTAGATTTGGTTTCGATTTGATGTTAATACATTACTACTAATAATAATTTAAAAATGGAATGGGATGCTTCGTAAAGTCATTGACTTTCTTCCCATGTGGTTGAAGGAATTTATGATGATTCTGCCATTTATTGAGTACCTGGTATATACCAGATCCTTTACTTTGTGCTTTAGCTATATTTTTTCAACAGGATTTTTATCATTACCATTCATTGACTTGTTATTCCTGCCATATATCCTGTAAGGACTTAGATTTGTTAGTATGTGGAGCCAGAATGTTGTACTTCAGCTACTGGCTGGGAGGATTTATACACAAAGCGTCTGTAGAACAGAGCCTGGTACATAGTAAACCCTGTCCTGCGGAGATCAGTAATTGTTAACTGTTAGTGTCCTTTTACTTTTATCCAGACAGAATTAACATTCTTTTGAACAGTGTGCTTTAGAAAAGAAACCTCAGTATTCCTTTCTCATTTTGAGAAAAGATCTAATTAGAGTATGAGAGAAATTGACATTGTGGAAAAAGTATCTGGAATCATGGTAACATTTTTTTTTTCTCTCTTTTTAAAAATTAGATCTTTGGCGTTGCCAGTTCCTGTTACCTTTTGTGAGTCTAGGTTTGATGTGCTTTGGGGCTTTGATTGGACTTTGTGCTTGCATCTGCCGAAGCTTGTATCCCACCATTGCCACAGGCATTCTCCATCTCCTTGCAGGTGGGCCTTGTAATCATACTTAACTTTTATCCTTCTTCTGTCTCCCTAGAGACCAAAGAGTTGTAACTCTTAAACATTCGTTTATTTCTACCCTGTCACATTGCCTGAAGAACACTTATGGTGCTCTTATCTACCTATGTTTTCTATATTTTCCTCCCAGGTCTGTGCACACTGGGCTCAGTGAGTTGTTACGTTGCTGGAATCGAACTACTCCACCAGAAACTAAAGCTGCCTGAGAATGTGTCCGGGGAGTTTGGATGGTCCTTCTGCCTGGCTTGTGTCTCAGCTCCCTTACAGTTCATGGCTTCTGCTCTCTTCATCTGGGCAGCTCACACCAACCGGAAAGAGTACACCTTAATGAAGGCATATCGTGTGGCATGAGTGGGAGGCTAGCTGCTTTACAATTGCCATTTTTATTCTTTTTTTAAGAGTAATATTTTCCCTTGTCACCCCCTCCCAACTGTTTTTAATTTAACTTTTTTTTTTTTTGCTGATATATCATTTTATCTTGAAAATCCACTTTATTTATTCACACAGTTTTTAAAAACACTAGAATTTATATTTACAACTTTGAGTGATTCCATATTTCAGACAAACTGATCTAGGGTCAGAGTCCAGACAGAAGGAAGTGGTGGGCACTTCGCACAGATTTGTTAAGGATAACTGATAGTGGGAAGCTGACTCAGAGCAAGTTCTGCTGATGTCTGTTAGACAAGTAAAGTAATTAATTGTATTCACTCTAACTGGAAATTTTATTTTTACTGGGAAACCTCATCATTGTCAACACTTATGTTCACTTTGCTGTTATAGAAAGCCAGTCAGCCAGAGGTATTAGTGCTGTTTTCAAAGATGTAAGGTACATAAAATAGGGAAATTACCTAAAATCCTTTTCCCTAAATATTGTCATATAGCTTCATTGAGATGAAATATGGCAGCTGTTTATCTACACCAGATCTGTCTACAAGAAAGGAAAAGAAACGAAAAACGTAGTATTTACTTGAAATTTTAACCTTGTAACTGCAGGAATTCCAATTCAGCCAGACCAGAAGATAAACCTTATTCTGTTTTACTCTAAACTCTCCTTAATAAGTCAGTGGGATTTTTCAGGACTACCAAACCATTTTGGGATTTTGTTTCTTCCCCCTTAACACACCAGGTTTATTCAAAGAGTGCTTTCTTTTTACTACTACATTGGGGTCACAGAGTAAAGTTCTCCACCTGCTATCTCTATTTCAGCTGAGTACCATAAAGAACGTTCCACCATAAAGACCCTCTGGAGTTAGGAAAACTACTACAACCGGGCTGGTCGTTAACTTCCAACTATGGTCTTTATTTCTTGTGGTGAAATGATGTGCCTTTCCTTGCCTAAACCCCTTCCTGGTGTGTATCAGCATTATTTAACGTCTTCTAATTCAGTCATTTTTTGATAAATGTCTATAAACATTGAACTTCTAAAAATTTTATTTATTTATTTCATTACTGTAGCACTTGACAGATTTTTTAAAATGTAATTTAGTAATTTCTTACAATACACTAAATCTGTCTTTTATAAAAAATAAAATAAAAAATAAGAAGAGACTCAGTTGATTTAAATTTCAATACCTTAGCATAAAAAGTACAAGAATCTTAATGAGTATCTCTGTGGTTCTCTGTGGAAAATGCATTGTTGCTTTATAGGCCTAGCCTTATGTCTGGTGTTTGGGTCTCTATTTTGTCTTCCAGGAAATGTGGTAACCTCTTGGCCCTATTCGAAAATAAGAGGCTCTTTATCGCTGATGTTTCAGGGCTTAAAATTATGTTTTCAAAGTATTTTTGTGATCTCTGTCATACTTAATGTGGCTAGTTTCTCATAAATTCACTTAATGGCTGTGGATGTTTGTGTTCTATATTAAAGAAATAATCACGTCAGCTTTTGACTTCCAGCAAAGCTAGAGTCACTCTGCAGCTGATTATTGCCTGTGAAATGGCTGGCTACTCAGTTTTCTAACTCTTCAAGTTTCACGGCCCTTCAGCACCTTCTGTCTAAGGTAGACAGGAGAAAAGCTACGTGAACAAACACAAAACACTTTTGGGAATGGGATTCAAAAATTATTGAACAATAGAGCATTTTTGTATTGGGAATTATTTTAGACAGTGGTCCTTGCCTCTTGTCACTACTCCACAGTTACCTGTGACTGTGATTGTAACAGCAGCCTGTGGGAACTCGGTCAGAATTGGACTTTTCTGTGATAGCCACACCAGGAGCACCTTTAATATGGAAAGCTAGCACCATAAGCTCTGGTGCTAATTATGTGTTGTAGTTGGCATTTTAAGCACATCGCAGTGTAGCCGAGGTCATCCTCTCCTGTGGAGACTTTTTTCTTTGGAATACATAGGGCTGTGTTGTTTTATTTGATGTGAAAACTACAGTTTTACAGCTGCCTCATAATTCTAAAGAGAATTGTATGAATTACTGATGTTGGGCCATTTTTAAATTAAACTAATACATAAAATGAGTGGCAAGTAAAGTCCTATTCATCTCTTTTCATCTAATCTTTGAAAGTAACCCCCAAAGTAAAAATTTAATTTTCACACTTTTCAGAACATGAGCTTTATGGCAATGTAAGAAACCTGTTTTAAAAATCTTAATTTTACAGTTCCTAACCTGATGAGTAAATAATGTGAATATCTGCTATATCCTTTTTGGCAAAATACTCATTTCAAAATTTCCTAAAGATAGCCATAAAAACAGTAAAAGTTAATATACCATAAAAAAGGTATAATAATTCTGGAAGAATTTCTTCAGTTAGCTCTGTGCCTACTATCTATGTCATGATACACCAGGGTCTCAAGAATTTAACAGGAATGTGTTAAAGTTTTACCTGCTTTAAGTATTTGTGTGTGTGTGTGTGTGTGTGTGTGTGTGTACTGGGAGGAGGATTGACTTGATAAGTCACTTATAGGCAAACTGATTTAGTCACACAAGTGAGAATGAAATGATCATACAACAAATCAATTTACAGTTCCATTGTTTTTCTATTCCAAAGATGATACCGCATTGTAGACTAGCAGTTAAAACTTGCTGTATAGATTTAGTCATCTTCAGTTGAGTGTAAAGTACATAGTATGAAGGCGTTTTAAAATTTAACCCTCATATTGGCATTCATCAGAAATGAAAACGTGTTCAATTAACCTGATTTGCCTGTTGCAACAGTTGCTGAAGCTTCCCGCAGCTAAAGGAGCAGGTAATGGGTGCAATTCTAAAGATGCAAGTTATTTCACAAGCTGGTTGCAGCTTTGTCCTGGCACAGATGGATGGAGCCTTTTGTCCTCCTTTCAGACCTGTACTCATTAGAGAATAATGATTCATACCTTGAAAAGAAAATTAAAACAAGAAAGAACATCTGTGGATAGGAATTCTTTTGTGTGTTACCCGTCAGGTGTTCAACATAATGTTGTAATGAGATATATTTTTCCCTGGGATCAAATGACATACCAATGGCTTGCAAATTCAGTATGTGAAAATTCTAAATTGCAAAAAGAATAAGTTAGGATGATTATTTGCTATATAGAAGTTACTGTAAGAGTTATTTAAATCCCCTTCAGTGCTAAAATTTTTGTTAGCAAAATTAATACATTATTTGACATAAACATTGACATACTTTCAGCAAACTTACATAGAGGTCCAATTTTTATATATACTTTTTGCAGAGTTTATGAAAATGAAATAGAGAAAGATAATTCTCTTTGTATTATTTCCACCTTGTAAAATATCTGAGTTGCTGGGTAATGCATTACCTTTCATCTTTTTTATTTAAGATTTTATTTATTTTTTGAGAGATGAAGGAAGAGAGAGAGAAACTTTGATCAGCTGCTTCTTGCACGTGCTCTGACTGGGGACTGAGTCTTCAGCTCAGGCATGTGCCCTGACCTGAATCAAACTGGCGACTTTTCACTTTGCTGGATGATGCCCAACCCACTGAGACACACCAGCCAGGGCTCATATTTCATCTTCTGACTCAGTGTCACAGAATGTGAACGTGACCTTAACCTGTCCTGCAGCCATTCAGTCCCTCCCAGTTTTTTAGGCTTCTGTTCTTGGTTTTCTCTGCTCAGCTTGTATTGTCACTGGTATGTTCACAAGGGGCTTTGATTCTTTTATTCCCATAGTCTTCCCTTGGCACCTTTCTTCATGATCCTTAGCCTTATCTTCCCAGTGTTCTTATTTTCATTCTCAAGATACGAAAGATGGCTGTTCAAAACTATAAAGTGATTCTGTTAAAAAGATTATGGTATTTGACTTTAGCTGCTTAACAATTTTAACCACCTCTGACTGTTGATTTATTATTCCCTGCCACACACTTTCCAAAATCTAGTAGAATCTTATTCTTCCTTAACTTCCACATTCTCTTTAATGAGGGCATATTAAAGTAAATTGTTCCAGTTCCTCCAAATCTTACTTGCTCCTCTCTACAAAAGAAGAAATGTATTATCCGATTGGAGAGATAGCTGGGATCATGGCATCCACAAAAGGCAACAAAGTGTATGGTGGTTAAGTATTCAGCTCTAGAGACAGAATACTAAATTTGCAATCCCAGGTCTGTCAGTTAACTTTCCCAAGCCCCACTCTCCCCACCTGTGAAATGCTATCATACTTGCCTTATAGAATTGTAATGAGGATTGCGTCAATTGCTTAGCTTAAAGTAACCACTCAAAAAATGTTACTTAAGACTGGCTGCATTAAGAGGGGATGGGGTTATCAAACCTGTACAGCTGTGATTCTCAGCCTGGGCTACACATTGGAATTGCCTGGAGAATGTTAAAGAAAAATAACTTTGCCCAGGAGATTCTGATTTGGTTGGTCCTGGGTGTGACCAGGTCACTGCAATTCCTTAAACCTTTCTAAATGATGCCAGTGGGATAGCTATGTTTTAAAGATATGCTTGAAAACTATGTTGAAAAGCAGGAAATAGGATTCTTTCTCTACCAGGCTGATTGAAAGAAGGAGACAGTGGGCTCTGTCAAGTAAGTAGACCTGGCACAGTGCCTGCTTTCTAGAAGCCATTTCTTCTGCAGATGACTGGATGTTTGAGGCGGGCTCCAACCCACCACACTGCTTGTTGTCTGGAGATGTCTGTGAAGAGTCTGCCTGCAGGTCAGTACGCTCTGGTGGCTGGTCCGAAGATTCAGATTTGGCAGGACGAAATAGGAAGCCTTGTTTTTGGGGGGCTTCAATTCCAAATTTCTTTAGTCCAGTACTTTTCAGGAACCCTGTAGCTGGTGTGATGAGGCCTCCATAAAGAAAATGAAAACTTTGATCCCTGTCTGCTTATCAGTTCATTGCACTCCTACTGTTGGGTAGAACCAGTGAGGACAGACGCGTATGTGATTGGCATTAACCTCTACACAAGTGAGAAACGCTTGAGAATGGATGTAAAATGAGGATAAAATAGTATCTGCCTTGATAGGTTATTGTGAGAGTTAAATAAGAAGGTACCCAGATCCTGAAATGTAAGAGCTCAATAAATGTTAGGTATTATAACTTAGAGACTAACACAGCACATGGAGGAGGTGGCCTTTGCCAGGCCTGTGGGGTCAGGCAAATGCAGGAACTGGAGTTGTGGTGGCTTGTTGTGCGGCTACATGCCCACAGGGATTAAAACTGGGGATGGTCCTACTTATCGGGGAGAGTCTAGTTTCCAGCTAAGGTTCATTTCGAAACAGTTTAATTACATGGGCTTTTTAGCCAACTTTGCTAAAGGTTACGTTTTTATCCTTTTTTCTCAAACAGGACTGCACAGGTGTGGGATTTTTGGTCTTTTGATGATTTCACTAAGTGTCAGTTGATTCAAGATTAGCTGCATCAAAAATCTGCCTTTATCTTGTTTAAATTGGATTCAGGTCCATTGAGGGAATGAGAGGAACTTGGATTCCTGTGGCTTGTTCTCAGACTCCTGAAATCAACTACTACCATATATAATACAATTTGATTTGGATGGTTAATTTTTTAAAAATTATAGTCGACATACAATATGTTAGTTTCAGGTGTATAACATAGAGATTCAGCACTTGTGTACCTTATGATGTGGTCACTGTGATAAGTCTAGTAACCATCTGTTGCCATACAAAATTACTAAAATGTTAGTGACTGTATTCCCTGTGCTATATCCCCATGACTAATCTATTTTATAACTGGAAGTATGTACCTCTTATTCTCCTTCATCTTTTTCACCTACCTATCCCCACCCCCCTGGCAATTCTCAGTTTATTCCCTGTGCCTGTGAGCCTGGGGCTGTGGATTTCAGGCACACCACGAGTTCAGCCACGAGGTACTATTTGTGAGCACTTGCAGTAAGTTGCACAGTGGTACTTTTCTTGTTGCCCTGGACTTAATGGAGGATTCAAAGATATGGAAAATAAGAAACTGTCTTTAAAAATCCTAGAGAAAGTTCAAACATTGGAGCTACAACCCCTTCCGAGACTCATTCGGCGGCGGTTGAACCCTTTTTTGCCCTTTATTGTTTGTGCTATTACAGTTGTCCTTGCTTTTTCTCCCTTAGCCCATCTCTGCTCAGTCCCCACCTCCCCACCCTCAGGCATTCCACATATAATTGTCCGTGTCCACCTTCTTTCATCCAGTCCCCCAAGCTCCCTGACATCTGTCAGTCTGTTTTGTGTATCTATGCATCTGTTTATATTTTGTTCATTAGTGTATTCATTAGATTCCACATAAAAGTGAGATCATATTATATTTTTCTTTCACTAACTGGCTTATTTCACTTAGCATAATATTCTCCAAGTCCTTCCGTGCTGTTACAAAAGGTAAGTTTCTTTTTTTACTCTGTGTAGTATTCCATAAATGTACCACAGCTTTTTTTATCCACATATTCATTGATGGGCATTTAGGCAGTTTCCAGATCTTGGCTATTGTAATTAATGCTGCTTTGAACATAGGGGTGTATATATTTTATTGTGTTGGTGTTTCAGGATTCTTAGGATATATTCCCAGAAGTAGAAATGCTGGGTCAAAAAGGAATTCCATTTTTAGTTATTTGAGGATAGTCCATAATGTTTTCCACAGTGGCCGTGCTAGTCTTCCTTCCCACCAAAGGTGAACTACGGTTCCCTTTTCTCCACATCTTTACCAGCACTTGTTTGTTGACTTATTGATGCTAGCCATTCTGACAGGTGTGGGGTGTTATCTCATTGTGGTTTTAATTTGCATTTCCCTGATGATTAGTGATGTTGAGCATTTTTTGGTATGTCTATTGGCCATCTGTATGATCTCTTTGGAGAAGTGTCAGTTCAGGTTCTTTGCCCATTTTTTAAAGTTGAATTGTTTGTCTTACTGGTATTGAATTGTATTAGTTCTTTGTATATTTTGGAGATTATGCCCGTATGAGATGTACATGTCATTGGTGAATATGGTCTCCCATACAGTGGGTGCCCTTTTCATCTTGCTGATGTTTTCTTTAGCCGCGTGAGTTTTTTAATTTGATGTAGTCCTATTTGTTTATTGTTTCCTTTGTTTCCCTTGCCCTACCCCTAGGAGATGTATTGGCAAAAATATTGCTAAATGAGATATCTGAGATTTTACTGCCTATGTTTTCTTCTTGAATTTTTATGTTTTCATGACTCATATTTAAGTCTTTTACCCATTTTGGGTTTATTCTGGTGTATGGTATAAGTTGGTAGTCTTCTAATTTTTTTGCACGTACCAGTCCAGCTCTCCCAACTCCATTTATTGAAGAGACTGTCTTTACTCAATTTCCTCCTTTGTCAAATATCAATTAACCATATAGGCATGGGTTTATTACTGGACTCCCTGTTCTGTTCCATTGATCTATATGCCTGTGCTTATGCCAGTACCAGGCTGTTTTGGCTATAGTGTCCTTATAATATAGTCTGATGTCAAGTATTGTAATACCTCCAACTTTGTTCCTCTTTCACAAGGTTGCTGAGGCTATCCAAGGTCTTCTTTGGTTCCATAGAATTTTTGGAATATTTGTTCTAGATCTGTGAAATGTGCCATTGGTATTTTAATTGGAATTGCATTGAATTTATAGATTGCTTTGGTTATTTTAATGATGTTAATTCTTCCAATCTATGAACACAGTATACGTTGCCACTTATTTGTATCTTCCTCAGTTTCTTTCTTCAGTGTCCTATAGTTTTCCAAATACAGATCTGTTACCCTCTTGGTTAAATTTATTCCTAGGTACCTTATATTTTTGTTGTTGTTGCAATTGTAAATGGGATTTTTAAAAAAATTTTTCTTTCTGATAGTTCATTATTGGTGTATATAAATGCCTTTGAATTCTGAGTATTGATTTTGTATCCTGCTATTTTGCTGAATTCATTTATTAGGTCTAGTAGTTTTTTGGTGGAGTCTTTAGGTTTTCTGTGCACAATGTCACGTCATCTGTGAATAATGACAGTTTCACTTCCTCCTTTCCAGTTTGGATGCCTTTATTTCTTCCTCTTGTCTGATTGCCATACCTAGGATGTCCAGTACTATGTTGAAAAAGAGAGGTGAAAGTAGACATCTCTGTCGTGTTCCTGATCTTCAGGGAAACACTTTTAGTTTTTGCCCATTGGGTATGTTGTTGGCTATAGTTTTTTCATATATGGACTTTATTATGTTGAGGTATGATCCCTCTATTTCCACCTTGCTGAGAGATTTTCTTTCTTTTTTTCATTAATCAGTGCTGGATTTTATTGAATGCCTTTTCTGCACCTCTTGATATGATCATGTGATTTTTATCCTTCATTTTTTTAATGTGATGTGTCACATTTATTGATTTGTGGATATCGTATCAACCTTATGTGCCTGGAATAAATCCCAGTTGATCATGGTGTATGATCATTTTGGTATATTGCTGTATTTGGTTTGCGAATATTTTTGTTGAGGATTCTAGCATATATGCTCATCAGGGATATTGACCCATAATTTTCTATCTTTGTTGGTTTCAGAATTAAGTGAACACAATTTTATTATCCTAGCTACCCAACCATCATGCCAGACAGTGCTCCCCATCTCTTCTCGTTTGAAGTAAGATGATTGGAGGAAGGAACGGGAGGAAAAGGCTTTGAGTCATTGATGGAGGGTGCTGTGACCTCTCCCTCTCCTCCACCACAGAACGGAGGTGTGGACTCCAACTTATGTACTCTGGCCTATGTGCTTAGTCACCATTCTAGGTGAAAAAGCAGAGCTGCTCTCAAGGTAATCATGACTTTCACATCAAGAGATCTGCTTTAGATTTAGACATATCTGCTTGTAATCCCAGCTCTTCCTTTTCCTGGTTGAAAAACTTTGGCCAAGTCATATCACTTCTTTAGGTCTTAGTAGGATAATAATATTCACTGTTCATGTTTGTTGTGAGGCTTTAATAAGATAATACACATTAAGCACTTAGCACAGTGTTCAGCACATCTTAAGCTTTCAATAAATGCTATTACCAATGTGCAGATAATTTCAAATCCCCAGCTCTGCCTTCTCTCCTAAACTTATGTCTAAATTTCTAACTGCCTCAAGACAGCTCCATTTGAATATTCTCATGGTACCCATAACTTAATATGGTCCAATGTAAACTTTCCTTTCTACTCATAATTTCTCCAGTTCCCATTTTCTTTATGTTTCTCCCATCAACTAGACCTTCAGTGGCAACATCATCTTTGACTCCTCCTGGACCTTGCCTTATGTATCCAATAACTTATCAAGACTTTTGGATTCTACTCCCATAATATCTAGCTCACTAAAACCCCTGTTTTCTGCTGGTTCAGGCTACTAGATGATGACAGTAACCTCTTTTCTGGACCCCTTGTCACCAACTCTTGCTCCTGTAACCCATTTTATACATTCTGCCAGCCTGATTTGCAAAACCATAGATTTGATCACAACAGTCAAAATTTTACTCAAAAGCTTTCAATGACTACCCATTGCTTATAAAAGCAATCTAGAATAGTCTAGATTTAGTCTCACACCCATGCTCTAGCATTAGCTAGTTCTATCTTTGCAACATTTTCTGTTCCCCTCCTTTTTAGTCGGACTCGCAGTTAATTGTACCTTGTTTGCACTTTCTGAAATCCATGCTTTTGGTTGCACTGTCTTTATTACTGGAATACTGCTTTCCACATATTCAAATCCTGCCCATACCACCTCACTGAAATTAAAGAGTCACAACTATTTCTTTACCAAATAGAATAGTTTAAAGCTCATTTCAAGTGTCTTATTCTTTAGAATTCCTTTTAGCATGTTGAGTAACCTTTTGGGGCTTTTGTCACTTTCTACCTTATATAACACTGATTAATATGCATATGATCTTTCCTTAGAACTTTTTGCCTATCTACTCTATGCATCTCCTAACATCTCCCACATTGCCTTGCCAAGAGTAGTCTCAGGAAATAAGAGAGGTTTCTGAATGTTAATCCTTAAATTATTAGAAAGCCCCTTTGTAGAGTATACACTTTCTACCTTATGTAACACTGATTAACATGTATATACGATTTTTACTACTAGAACTTATTGCCTGTCTAATCGTTGCATCTCTTAACATCTCCCACATTGCCTTGAAAAGTTAGTAGTCTCAGGAAATGAGGCTTCTGAATGTTAATCCTTGAAATTATTAGAAAGCCCCATTGTAAAATATATACTTGAAACTGTACTATCTAGGAAAGAATTAGAATTGATTGACAGGAGCCCAAGTTTAACACTGTGGAGGGAAAGCTCTCTACTGGGTTTTTCCAGGGAACCCTGAGGGGTGTAGATGTAGTTTCCTCCCACCTGAGCTGCAAGAGGAATTGGGTTCAGTTCTTTGTCAGTGGTGATGCCACATGTACAGTTAAACTCAGTCACTCAGGATTTTGTGATTTTTGCACATTTCGTAATATGTGCTTATACTAGAAAATGTTTAAATTTTTGTGTTGACCTGGTTAGAAGACACATTCAGAAGTAAATACAGCATAACACTATTGGGGAAGTTTGATGAAGTCCATGTATCCCTATCTATATTTAAACTATGAAGTAAAGTTCTACAATGAAATCAAGGTGTTATTAGATAAAGTTACAAGTTTAAGGGGAGGGGGCGTAGTATGAGTACTTTAGGATATACCAATGAAGCTGCCTCATACTTCAAAGGCACATTCATCAAGAGGTAACTTCATCAACAGGAAATTTTACCATACAGTTTCAATCAGGCCCTGATCCCAAAGAACTTTGCTCCTTATTATGCAATTCTCTCTTGATTACTGAAATAGTGTTTATCTTGATTAATAGTAGCTACTTAATAAACAGTTTATTTCTTTTAAAGAAAATTAGATTCTTGGTCAATGAATAATTTTTATGATATCCTACATTATTCTTGACAATTACTTATTTATCAACAATCTTTTAACTTTGTTCCATTACTGTTAGGATAGTTTGCAAGTTTTTAAAAGGCCTTACACTCTGACCAGTAATTTCTATACTTTAGACACACTGGCCTTTGAGTTTTCCAGTGGACCGTACCTACAGCAGTTTAAAAACATGGCCCTATAATTCTTTGATTGTTCTTCCATTGAAAGGGGGGTTCTCTGTCCTCTTCCCCTGAATCTAGGCAACTGTGCGGCTTCAGATTGACTCTCTCGGAACACTTGGCTTCAGAATACTCATTTGTGGGATGCTCTGTCCCACAACCCGGCTGCCAAGCTGTGGGGCCCGGACCACATGGAGAGGCCCTTTGTAGGAGCTATAGTTAAAATCCCAGGCTAAGCTCCCAGGTGACAGCCAAGATCCTCCTCCAGCCACGTGCATCAGCCACCTTGGATGGCTAGCCCTGCTGAGCCTTCAGATGACCCTGACCCATCTGCTATCTGCTATAACCCTATGAGACTCCAATCCAGAACTACCCAGTTGAACCCAATCAACCTACAGAACATAAAAGATAATAAATTGTTGTCTTATACCACTGCATTTTGGAGTCATTTATGATACAGTCACAGTATCTAGAACAATGCCCTTTCCCATCACATAATTTCAAAAGCTTTCTCTTTTTATGACCACCCACCACACTCTTCCTTCCCCACTTTTTTACCTGGCTAATTCCTAGTTATTTGATCAAAGCTTGACATGTACTTCAGAAAAGCTTTCCCTGATCATTTTTCTTGTGTTAGTTTTATCTCTTATTTTTTTTCTAAGAACTCTGAGGTTCTTGACTATGGTAGGCAGTAGAGTCCAAAGTTGAGAGTGACTCTGTATCATCACTCCTTTTAAACTCCATGGGTCCTGTCCTCCCAATCCTTAGTAGAACCTAAGGTAGATTTGGAGGTCACTTAATAATTGATGAAGTCACCTTTGAGAGGAATATGAAAAAGTTCAGTCTGGTCTGATAATCACACTCCAGGCTAGTTAGTGAAATTTTAAAGCCAAGACAACAAAGTTATAACTAACTCCCTCCTCTCCTGGCGTGGGCTGGCCTCCGGCTGGGAGGCCTACAATAAGGGAGGGGATGGGTCAGCTTCTTCTCACCGTCCTTAGTCACTTTCTTTTACACAGACAGTTACTGTTTCTGACCCCTCCATGGTCACACGCTGAATAGATTAGGGAAAGGGAGTTTTATTTATGTGTCTGGCACAGTGGTCATCCCACCTTGAGTCTGTAGTGGGCCCAGGCACAACTGCAGACTCTCTTTTAAGGGCTCCACCTGAACACGGGTCTGGCTGCCTGCCATTTCAAAAGCCAATACTCGAGAGACAGGTGCTGATGGAAAGGGAAATGGTTTTGTTCAGGTGCCAGCAACCTGGGAGATGGGGACTCTCATCTCAAAACCCATCTCCACATCTCGGTGCCGGCAGGGGCCTTTATAAGGAGGGAGAGGCTGTGGATGCACAGGCAGTGTCCTTGCAGGTTCTGATATGGATCTTTAATGTCAGCATCATGGAGCCGGTCAGTGGCAGCCAAATCTCTGCAGTTGGGAGACCTGTGTCACCCGAAGCCTCTTGCGCCAGCAGGAACGGGAACTGCTGGCACCTGCAGCGTGCTTGCAAAGAAACTACCAGTATGTGAGCTCTCTTTATTAGTTTGTTAGTATATTTTATTCTAATTCCATTTCATGGTAAGTCAGAGTAGTGTGAAGTTTTTATTCCCTGTTATTGGGGCCACTTTGGGCAGTTTCTTGGGCGCCTTCTCTCTACAGACCTTTAGACCGCAGCTCTTTTAACAAGTGAAATCAATGTCTCCTTCAGTCGTCTGCTTACAGTTTCCAAGTCCCTGAGTCCTGGCAGGTTGGTACCTTTGTGTAGGGGTCCTGCTGCTTTCAGGTTGTTCAGGAGTTCTTTTTCACAGGGAGCCTTGGTCAGCTCCTTGTGTGGGAAATACATTTAGCCTCCAAGAAACAAGAAGAGCTGATGGATCTCTGGACAGTAAGAACATAGGCTGCTCCCAGCTCACCCTGGGGTATGGCTGCTTCTCTGCTTCAGGGCCCTCTAGCCAAGTCCTTTCGTCTTTAGACTTTTCAAGAGTGAGTCACATTTTTCTTTCATGGGTTTCTCAGAGCCCAGAGTGCATGTGTCAAGGCCTCTGAGTAAAACCTCTCTCAACCTTCTTAGTAGAGTAAAGGGGAGGCTAGCCCCCTCTGCACTCCAATGGGTGGGCTTAGGGGAAAGCCCATAGCCTTCAGTATATCTCTCCAGAGAACATTTGTCTTCTAATTTTCCAAACTCATGGGTCCCCAAGGCACCCCTTGAGGACAACAATGAGCTAAAAGCCACAGGATCCATTTTTAGACTCATTTCTGCAAATCCTGCTCAGGGGTCTAACATCTCGGTTTGGAATATAGAACTTCTGATAAAATTAACCTGAGATAATTAGATGAACTACACTTAAATCCAATGAAATATTATGAAATTGAAATGGTTTTGTTTAACATCTTCTTCTGCTTGTCTGGCTTCACTCATAGAACACAAGGCATAGCCAGTGACCCATGTATAATAAAATGCTCAGTATGTATTAATTGAATGGTGCATGATAAATACATGTAGATTACATAACTGACTTTTGTCCTTTATGAGCCAATGTTTTAAGTCTGGTTACACAGAATACCCACTTTGCAGATGTAAGCACATGCATGTACACAGAGCTAATAAATTTTGAGCTTCATTGTTCCTTCCGTCAGTCTTCAAACAAATGAAAGTTGTTTCCTTGGTGTATATTTCCTCAGGAGGAGAATAGTATTTCTATCTCAAAAGTTAAAATTACCCTCTAAGCAAGGGCTGCATATTTAAATATGAAGTTAGTTAAATAGACAACATATAAGAGAGCGGGAAGCATTGTGGAGAATGAAGTTCTGTTTAGTTTACTATGTCAATTATATTGAATGCACTATAAATATCCTATACCATTTTCTTTCCTTCTTAATAGCCTACTCCAGATGAATTTCTAAGAAGCAAGGATATGCCTATGCCATTCTTTTTACTGTGTGCCACACCTTATCATTTCCCACACTAAGAGGAACTAAAATTAGTATATACTTTCCTGGGGATGACAGAAAGGAAAATGACCTGCTTTACAGGAGGGCAGAAGGAGGACATGGAGAGCATTCCAAAGGAGAACAACCCTCGGGCTGATGAGGGAATTAATGCCAGAGATTTCATCTCTGGTGCTCATAGCTTGGTTCTGCAAGAATTCCTGTCATGAGAAATTTCAGTCTTACGATTTGTTTCTTGTGGCAATGGAAGACTAAGAGATGGCTCAAGTGGTGCATTCTTTGGAAAGTCACTCCTAGTTTAGTCAACATAAAACCGAGAAGGTAACTTGTTTCAGGGCCTTCCTCCCTCCCGCTTTTAGTTCTGCTTCTTCCTGCGCAGCCTAGGTCCTCAGACTGCCCCTGGCTTTCTAGAATCATGTTTGGGGTCTTATCTGGCCTCTGATGTGTCCCTAAATTTGTGCCTTATTCCTTTGGGCTTCTTCCTGCTGAATAGCTGGCAAAATAGTTGTTGAATTGACTTGTGCTACTGAGAAAAGGAGTCACACCTTTCCAGTAAGTTATTTCCATTTTAACCCTTGGACTCTCAAGACCCTAATCTTAATTTTTTTCTTCTTGTTCTTCTCCCTTCCTTCCTGCCTTTCTTTCTCAATATACTTTTTGAGCAGCTCAGAGGGTGCCAGGCATTGCAGTAGGCCCTGGGGATGTGCGTTGGACCTGTGTCCTCATGGTCATCATGTGGAATATGTACTGCCACTCAAAACACAGCATAAACCATTTTCTTTAGCATGGAAGCATAACACATCTCATTTCTGAGTCCATGAGTAATGCTCAGAGTCATCAATCATGCTCTTACTTGCTCACTTGGCAAGAAAATAACATCTATTCAACATGTTTGTCTCAATGTTCTAATGGTGCAATATGTCGTTGCTATAGAGCTCAAGAAATATTTTGGCCGGGAGAATAGTTTGGAGCCCCACAAATTACATTGTTTTGTCTACTCACAGGGCTAGTCTCTATATAGTTGTCTTCCAGGGATAAATAAATCAATTTAGTCTTGTTGTCCCTAATTGTGTTAACCTCAAGTAACTCATTTTTTTTTTCAAGTAACTCTTTTATGTTCCAGGTTTATGGCAAACATGCTGAATGTCTCTCCCCCGACCATCTGTGTAGATGACATGCCAGTAAGCTTAGACACTGGCTCTTAGATGTCCTAACCTGCCTGTCAGAGTGTCACAACCAAAAGGGGGTGGTTTTCTCATGTTCTCTCTCTGATTTTATGATGAACTAGTTCAACATGTGTGCGTATCTCTGCATGAAATCATGTTTTAAAAAAGTTTCCCAGAAGTTTTTTTGCTTAATATAAAGTTTTGGATTTTTATCTGAGTCAGTTTTCCTGTATTTTGTACATGTTCTTTTGTCCTTATCTTCTAAAGGGAGTATTAAAGGAAAAATATCTGTAAGTAATATGAATATACGGTGACTCATTTCTTCAAAACTGTCATGCTAACTTGACAACACACTCCCACGTTAGGATTTGACTTTTGTTTCTTTTTAAAAAATAATCTTTATTATATATTTTTCCCCATTACCATTTAGTCCCCTTGCACTCCCCCGCCCTGCAATCACACACTGTTGCCCATGTCCATGAGTCCTTTTTCCTTTTTGCTCCATGCCTATATCCACTAACCTCTACTCCCCATTAGCTGTCCTCTGCGCTCCATCTACAAGTGTGTTTCTGTTTTGCTTGTTAGTTCAGTTTGTTAGATTCCACACATGAGTGAAATGATATGGTATTTGTGTTTATCTGACTGGCTTATTTCACTTAGCATAATATTATCCAGGCTCGTCTGCACTGTTGCAAAGGGTAAATTTTTTTCTTTTTTATGGCCAAGCAGAATTCCATTGTGTAACTGTCCTATAGTTGGGGTTTTTTTTGTATATTTTATTGATTATACTATTACAGTTGTCTCATTTTTTTCTCTGCTTGATCCCCTCTGCCCTGCACCCCATCCCATCATCCCCACGCCTCTTAGTTCATGTTTATGGGTTGTACGTATCAGTTCTTTGACTTCTTAATTTCCTATACTATTAGCTTCCCCCCGTCTATTTTTTTTGTCAACATCTTCCTGCCACCACTTTCCCCAGCAACAGTCCTCCCCACCTCCCACCTTCAATCCTTCCCCCATTTGGCTTTGTCAATGGGTCCTTTATGCATGTTCCTTGATAACCTGTTCCCTCCTGTTCCCCCTCCCTCCCTCCTCTCTGGTTACTGTCAGTTTGTTTTTTACTTCCATGTTGCCGGTTGTGTTTTGCTTGCTTGTTTATTTTGCTGATTAAGTTCCACTTACAGGTGAGATCGTATGGTATCTATCTTTTACCACCTGGCGTATTTCACTTAGCATAATGCTCTCCTGTTCCATCCACACTTTCGTGAAGGGTAATAGCTCGCTTGTTCTTTCTGCTGCATAGTATTCCATTGTGTACCATAACTTTTTGATCCACTCATTTACTGTTGGCCACTTAGGTTACTTCCAATTCTTGACCATTGAAAATTGTGCTGCTATGGACATTAGGGTGCATAGGTGCTTTTGAATTGGTGTTTCAGGATTCTTAGGGTATAATCCCAGCAGTGGAATTGCTGGTTGAAAGGCAGTTCCATTTTTAGTTTTTTGAGGAAATTCCAAACTCTTTTCCACAGTGGCTGCACCAGTCTGCATTCCCACCAACAGTGTACTTGGGTTCCCATTTCTCCACAGCCTCTCCAGCATATGTTGTTTGTTGATTTGTTTATGATGGCCATTCTGACTGGAGTGAAGTGGTATCTCATTGTGGTTTTAATTTGCATCTCTCTGATGGCTAGTGATGCTGAGCATCCTCTCATGTGTCTCTGGGCCCTGTGTATATCCTCCTTGGTGAAGTGTCTGTTCAGGTCCTTTGCCCATTTTTTTTGATTGGATTGTTTGTCTTCCTGGAGTGGGGTCATGTGAGTTCTTTATATATTTTGGAGATGAATCCCTTTTCTGAGGTATCATTGGCAAAGATATTTTCCCATATGGTTGGTTCCTTTTTTCATTTTACTGATATTTTCTTTAGCAGAAGGTTCTTATTTTAATGAAGTCCCATTTGTTTATTCTTTCCTCTATGTCCCTTGCTCTAGGGGACATAGTGATGAAAATACTGCTGCATGGAATATCTGAGATATTCCTGCCTATGTTCTCCTCTAGGACTTTTATGGTATTGTGACTTATATTTAAGTCTTTTATCCATCTTGAGTTTATTTTTGTGTGTGGTATAAGTTGGTGGTCGAATTTCATTTTCTTGGCATGTAGCTGTCCAGATCTCCCAACACCATTTATTGAAGAGGCTGTTTTTACTCTGTTTTATTCTCGTGCCCCCTTTGTCAAATATAACTGACCATAGACACATGGGGTTCTTTCTGGGCTCTCTATTCTGTTCCATTGATCTATGTGTCTGTTCTTATGCCAGTACCAGACTATTTTGATTACAGTGGCATTATAACATAGCTTGATGTCAGATATTGTGATCCCTCCTACTTTGTTCTTCTTTCTCAAAATTGCTGCAGATATTCGGGGTCATTTATGATTCCACATAAGTTTTCGAAATGTTTGTTTTATATCTGTGAAATATGTCATTGGTATTTTAAGAGGGATTGCATTGAATCTGTAAATTGCTTTGGGTAGTATGGACATTTTGATGATGTTGATTCTTCCAATTCATGAACACGGTATATGCTTCCATTTATTTGTATCTTAATTTCTTTCTTGTGTGTTGTAATTTTCTGTACAGGTCTTTAACCTCCTTGGTTAAGTTTATTCCTAGGTACTTTATTTTTCTTGTTGTTATAGTAAATGGGATTTTTCCCCCTGATTTCTGCTCCTTATATTTCATTGTTGGTATTCAAAAATGCCTTTGATTTCAGAATATTGACTTTGTATCCTGTTATTTTACCAATTTCACTTATTAGGTACAGTAGCTTTTTGGTGGATTCTGTCTGGTTTTCTATGTACACTATCATGTTATCTGCAAACAATGACAGTTTTACTTCCTCCTTTCCCATTTGGATGCCTTTTATTTCTTTTTCTTGTCTGATGGCTGTGGTTAGGACTTCTAATACTATGTTGAATAGAAGTGGTTAAAGCAGACATCCTTGCGTTGTTCCTGATCTTAGTGGGAAAGCTTTTAGTTTTTGCCAGTTCAGTATAATGCTGTATGTAGATTTCTCAAGTATAGCATTTATTATGTTGAGGTATGCCCCTTTTATTCTCACTTTGCTCAGTGTTTTTATCATAAATGGGGACTCTGCCTTATCAAATGCTTTTTCCACATCTATTGATATGATCGTGTGATTTTTATTTTCCTTTGGTTTATGTGATGTGTTATGTTTATTGATTTGTGAATATTGTGCCATCCTTGCATCCCTGGGATGAATCTCACTTGATCATGGTGTATGATCTTTTTAATGTATTGCTGGATGTAGGTTGCCAATATTTTGTTGAGGATTTTAGTGTCTATGTTCACCAGTGATATTGGCCTGTAGTTTTCTTTATCTGTTGTGTCTTTATCTGGCTTTGGGATTAGGATGATGCTGACCTCATAGAAAGAGTTCAGGAGTCTTCCCTCTTCTTGGATTTTTTGGAATAGTCTGACGAGGACAGGGGTTAGCTTTTCCTTAAATGTTTTATAAATTTCTCCTGTGAAACCATCTGGTCCCAGGCCTTTGTGTGCCTGGAGTTTTTTGATTACTGCTTCAATTTCACCAGCTGTTATCAGTCTGTTCAGGCTTTCTGCTTCTTCATTCAGTTTTGGAAGATTAAATTTTTCTAGAAACTTGTCCATTTCACCCAGGTTTTCAAATTTCTTGA
This sequence comes from Mormoops blainvillei, assembly GCA_004026545.1. NCBI lineage: Eukaryota > Metazoa > Chordata > Mammalia > Chiroptera > Mormoopidae > Mormoops > Mormoops blainvillei. The sequence continues at coordinate 57,786 of PVJD01004761.1, read as the reverse complement.
CATATAGTTGTTCATAGTAATTTCTTACAATCTTTTGTATTTCTGTGGTATCAGTTCTAATCCCTGCTCTTTCATTTCTGATTTTATTTATTTGCATCCTCTCCCTTTTTTTCTTGATGAATCTGCTTAAAGGCTTGTCATTTTTGTTTATGTTTTCAAAGAACCGGTTCCTGGATTTATTGATCCTTTGAATTGTTTTTTAGTCTCCATGTCATTCAGTTCTGCTCTGATCATGATTATTTCCTTCCTTCTGTTCACTGTGGGCTTTGTCTATTGTTGTTTCTCTAGTTCTTATAGATGTTGGGTTCAGTTGTTTATTTTAAATGTTTCCATCTTTTTCAGGTAGGCCCGTATTGGTATGAAGTTCCCTCTAAGTACTGCCTTTGCTGTGTCCCATAGATTTTGAACTATTGTATATTCATTTTCATTTGTTTCCAGAATCTTTATGATTTCCTCATTGATCTCATTACTGACCTATTCATTGTTTAAAGCATGACATTCAGTCTCCATTAGTTTGAATGTTTTTGAGTTTTTCCTTGAGGCTGGTTTCTAATTTTAAGCCCTTGTGGTCTGAGAAAATTCTTGATATGATTTCAATTTTCTTAAATTTTTTGAGGCTTGTTTTCTGTCCTAACATGTGGTCAGTCTTTGAAAATGTTTCATGGGCATCTGAAAAGAATGTGTAGTTTGCTTCTTTGGGATGAAAAGTTCTATATATTTCAGTTAAGTCCATTTGATCTAATGTGGTGTTCAGTTCCACAAAATCTTTGTTGATATTTTGTGGGAAGATCTATCCATTGTTGACAGTGCAGTGTTAAAACCCCCTACTATAAGTGTGTTGCCGTCTATATCTTTCTTGAAGTCATCCAGGATTTTCCTTATATATTTGGGTGCTCCTATATTGAGTGCATATAGCTTTACAATGTTTATGTCTTCTTGGTGGATTCTTCCTTTGAGTATTATGAAGTGTCCTTCTGTGTCTCTTTATGAGCTTTAATTTAAAGTCTATTTTGTCTGATATAAGTATTGCTACCTCGGCTTTCTTTTTTCCTGTCTGTTTACTTGGAATATTTTTTTCTAACCCTTTACTTTCAGTCTGTGTAGGTCTTGGTTCTGAGGTGGGTCTCTTGCAGGCAGCATATGTGTGGGTCATGTTTTCTTATCTGTTCAGCTACTCTATGTCTTTTAATTGGAGCATTTAATCCATTTACATTTAAGCTTATTATTGATAGGTACTTATTCATTTGTCCCCTTCGTACTTGTGTTCCTCTCCCTCTCACTCTTTTTCCTCATCTTCTTAAAGTAGTCTCCTTAGCATATTTTGCAATGGTGGTTTGGCAGAGATTTATTCCTTTAGCCTTCTTTTGTCTGAGAAACTCCTTATTTTGCCTTCCATTTTAATTGAGAGCCTCGCTGGGTAGAGCAGTCTTGGTTGCAGGCCTTCGCTTTTCATTACTTGGAATATTTCTTGCCATTCCCTTCTAGCTTGTAGGATTTCTGTGGAGAATCAGCCTCTAACCTTCTCAGAGCTCCCTTGTGTGTTACTTCCTGTTTCTCCCTTGCTGCTTTTAAGATTCTCTCTTTGTCCTTGATATCTACCATTTTAATTATGTGTCTTGGAGTAGCCCTCTTTGGGTTTCTCTTGAATGGGACCCTCTGTGCTTCCTGAACTTGTGTGACTTTTTCTCTCCTCAAATCAGGGAAGTTATTTTTCATTACTTTTCAAACAGGTGTTCTATCCCTTGCTCCTCTTCTACTTCTTCTCCTTCTGGTATTCCTATTATGTGGATATTATTATGTTTCATGTTGTCCTGCATTTCCCTTAATGCCTTCTCATTCTTTTTGAGCCTTTTTTCATTTCCTTGCTCTTTCTGGGAGGTTTTTTGTTTTTTTGTTTTTTTTTTTGCCATGTCCTCCAGCTCACTGATTCAATCCTCTGTTTCATCTAGCCTGCTTTTGGTTCCTTCTACTGTGTTCTTCAATTCAGAAATTGTATTCTTCATTTCCTCTTGGTTCTTGTTGATAACTTCTATGTCCTTTTCATGCTGATATTGTTTGTAGTAAGTTCCTTGTAGTTTCCCTTAGTTTTTGGTAATTCTCACTGAGCTCACTGAGTTCATTGAGCTCCCTTATAACCATTGTTTTGAACTTAATAACTGATAAGTTTACTTACCTCTATTTCATTTAGCACTCTTTCTGGGGATTCCTCCTTTCCTTTCACTTGTGGGTTGTTTCTTTGTCTTACCATTATTTGTCAGCCTGAGCAAAACCACAAAGCCCAGGAAATAAAGCAATGACCACAAAACTAACTTCCCCCTGCAATCCCACTATCAATAGCAAATGAACCAGTCTTAATAAGGCCGTAAAGAGATTAAGACTATTATAAGAAAGGAGAGAAATAAACTGTAGTATAAAATCTAGTGACTTAATATGCACCAACTTGATGGACAAAATATGAATGTTAAAAAGCTATGTAGTAAAGAAAATATTACAAATCATAGAGAAGACTACAGTGGATTTCATGTCAGTAGTCTCTAGTATTTACCACTATTTTTTCCTTCTGGATCCACCTCTAGTGAAGTCAGATGTTGACCCCATATGAACTTAGGCAGCCTGCTCAAGACTTCCTGGGATCTACTGTCTGTGACTGACTCCTTCAGTTGTTACTCTAGTCACTCTGTACTCAGTAGTCTGTCTTAAGCACCACAGGGTGGGGCAGAATCCTTCCTGGGGTTGGGCTGATGTTTGCCCTCAGGCTGCTGCTCAGTGGGGAGTGGTCTGTGTGAGCTGTTGGCTGCTACTCTCTCAGTTCTCTCCCCAAAGCCTCTGTCCCTAGTCTCTCCTCAGGCGTCTCTAGCCCACTCTGCCCCTGCCTTTGCTAGAGCCCAGGGTAAGTGGCTGCAGATGAAAATTGATGTGTTGGCCCTTTAAACAGCCCTTTTAGTCTCCAACCGCCTGTATCTGGCAGAGGGCTATCCTGCCGCTTTTTGCAGCGGGCTGTTATCTGTGTACTTTTTGGGCTCTGGTGCTGTAGGCTGGGGATCCCTGTTTATGGTTTAGACCCCGCTCTTCTCAGGGGATCCAACTGGTTGCTCAAATATCCCTCTGGCGCTGCCACCCAGGGGTGCACAGCCAACCCTCTTGTGTCTCTGCTGCACTCCTTACCAGTCAGGTTGTGCCGAACTGATTTTTCTGTCTGTCCGAGGTTACAAGGCTTCTCTTTCGCTACTGTTCAGTCGTTTTCTCAGGGTGATTTCTCCACAATTTAGGTGTAATTCCAGATTGGTCCTGGGTAGGGGTCAATGTAACTTCTATTCACTCCTTCACCATCTCGATCCTCTGTTATTCTAAATTCATTTCTTACAAATTTATGAAAACTTTTATGTTATACTACAAAACAGTTGCCATTTATTACATCACTTATTCATACATTCATACAATAAATACTTTATAGTGCCTACTATTGTTAAATGAAGTCATCTGGAGGATATCACCCTGGTTGATACATGAGCTGGACCCAGGTCCTCACCCCCTCTCCTGTCCTTAGAATGTATTTTCTGCCTACTGTTCTCACAGTGGTAGCTCTTTTCAAGGCTGAAGCCTTGAGACAGTGTTGGTGACACCATGTGAATACATGACTGAACTGAGTTAAGGCCTCTACACAAACTTCGAAGATTCTAGCAGGCAGGCATAGAGGTCTACTCGCCTTGTGGTCACCCAAGACAAGCCTGGTAAGTTTCCTTGCTTATTAAAACTGCCCCCTAACAGTCTGGAGCAGCCTGCCTCTTTCTTTGGTTTCTCCTTGTGCTCTGTTTATGGGGGCCTCTTTCAGAACCACCAACTAGGTGTCATCACAATTATACATTCTGTTTCATTGACATTCCTATAGAGGAGATTGGCAAAGCAGGTATAAATAAATACATATATAAGGAAAAAAGCAAAAACTAGTAAGTGGGAATACTGAGGATAAAGTAGAGCAATGTGATAAAGAATGACTGAGTTTAGATCAGATGTTTGGAAAACATCTATAGGAAAGGTGAGCAGTCAAGCTGAGACATGAGCAGTAAGAAGCCAGTGATGGAAGTTTGGGAAAGAGCATGTGAAAGACAGAGGGGAGGTAGTGAAAGCTCCTTAAGTCAGAAATAAGCTTTGTTTATTTGAGGAACCCATAAAAGGCAGGAAAAAGTGGCTGGCGATGAGATGGAAAAGTTGATCTTGTAGGGTTTGTAACATACAGTATGGAGTTTGCATTTAATTTTCAATTCAATGAGAAGCCTCGAGAGGGGGTATTAGTTTCTTATTGCTATTGTAACAAATTGCCACAAACTCAGTAGTTTAAAACACCATAAATATATTCCCTCACAATTCTGGGGCTTAGAAGTCTGAGATGAGCCTCTCTGGGCTAAAACTGAGGTGTCGACATCCCTTCTGGAGGCTGTAGGGGAAACTCTATTTCCTTACCTTTTCCATCTTCTCGAGCCTGTCTGCCTTTCTTGGCTCATGCCCCCTTCCATCTCCAAAGACCAAAATGGCCAGTTAAATCTTTCCCACATTATATCACTCTGATTCTGGCTCTTCTGCTTCTATTTTCAATATTAAAAAAATTTCACTGAGCCAGCTGGATAACCAAGGATTATTTAGTTTCCCCCTTGCCATGTAACATAGCACACAAACAACTTTTGAGGATTTAGGATAAGGACCATTATTCTGCCAACCAAACCAGAGTTTTTTAAAGCCAGGAAATGGCATTACTTTATTTATGTTTTAAAAAGAAACACCCTAGGAATTATTCAGAAAATGGATCATGAAGGGTAAGGGAAGAAATGGGGAGACCAGCAAAGAGGATATCATAGTAGGTGAGAATGAAGGGGATAGCAGTGGACATAGAGAAATGTAGATGGAACTGGGTCATTTTTGAAGGATGAGCCAACAGAACTTGCTGATGATTTACTTTTGTGGGGGAGATGTGAGGGGGTGAAAGAGTTAGTAAGGAAAATGCCTACAATTTTGCCTTTGGCATCCAAGTTGAAGGAGACTAGAGGAGGAAAGCTTTCTTGGGGAAGACAGGGGAGGAAGGTCTGGATTTAAAAATAAGTTTTATTTTATCCATGTCATGTTTGAAATGCTTAGTTATCTAAGTGGAGACGTTGAACAGGCAATTGAATGTAATAGACATAGTAAAGATTAGGAATCATTAGTATATACATAATTTGTTTTAAAGACTTGGAACTGAGTAAAATAACCTAGGGAGAGTGGGAAGGCAGAAAAGAGAGGGGAGCTAGGAGAGAAGCCCCTGAGACTCTCTGGTTTGCATTAGGCCAGATTATCTAAAATACAAAATACATGGTGGGAGTAGAGTTCAGTAGTGTAGAAATTACAGGAAGTATCCTAAAAACATGGCAAATCGAAGAGCTTGAGGTTTATTTAGTAGGCCGTAAATAAATCTGACAGGGCTGAAGCTATCAAATCTGAGGTTCAGATAGCCCTGTGTGTGACTCACTGTTTTATTCCCTATTTTACATTTTGTATATTGGTATGGCTTAGATGATAAATTAACAAATGTTTGAGTGCTCCTGACATACCTTGTATGATTAAAGATGTGGAATAAAGAAGAATGTCTTAAATTAAGATTATTATTTAAAAAAATCAAGACAACAAAAAAGACTGTAAATTTAATGTGATGTTTGTTTGCTTTCCTGGTCCTGTTTGACTCATTGATGAAGAGTTGATAGTGCTTATCACAATGGCAAGCACAGTGCTAATATTGCAAGAGTAAATCAAAGCAATGTAAGACCCATCCATATTTGCTGTGACTTCTCAATATACTGAGAGGCAGTCATGTAAACAAATAATTAGAATGCAAAGTGATGGCATCTAGAGTGTAATCATACATTCAGAACTGCGGGAGAACAGATGGGAATGACTTAATTTGTCTGGGGGTGTTAAAAAGCTTTCTGTAACAAAACTGCCTTTTCCATAATAAAATAACCCTTTATTTTGGGGGTGGAATGCAAATCTTCTTGTGGGAGGAACAAATCTCCACAGCCCACAGACTTGTTTCCAGATCCTCCTTGCTGTCCTGGGGAAGTAGCCACCACTGCTGCCCAAGCCATGAACGACCGCAAGAAGGCACTGCTCTCCCATTCACTCTGGCCCCAGCGATTCCCCGAAGCATAGAGAAGATGGAGGGATCACTCGTACATGTCTTTACTGGACTTGGAGATACCACAGGGAAACAAAATGCAGTAATATACAACTGGTGCAGTAGTTCTCAACCGTTTCTCTCCACTGGGAAAGCAAGTTGGTAGATGATGTTGACTGTGACACCCTCCCATGGGCTTCCTCATGTGATGAATGAACACTTGTCTGTTACCTTAGCAATAATTCCCCTTCATTTCTCCCATTCAAAATAGTATATTATCATGTAAGGGAGTGAAGAAGGTATTATTAAGATAATGTGTAATCCACTCTAATTACATAAAAAAGTAAATCATATTAGACTATGGTACTTTATTATTAGCAGGGTGTTAATTACCACGCATCTCATAGCTGATTGTGACAGATCAGGGTGTTGAAATAGTCTGAAGTCTGATGATCTGGTTTATATGAATGCGTTGCTCATCTTGCATTTATGCTTCCAAATAGCAAGGCCTCCTTACCTATCTCCAAGTCTACCTCTGAGAAGATGCTGTCTTTTCCCAGTCACCAGGAAATTCAAGCATGCCTCAATCCAATGAGATCTATTTCCAAGAATGTGAAAGACAGAAGATTGGCTTCTTTTCTGAACGCTTATGTCTGCCCTATATGATTCACAGTAGGAATATCCACTCCTTCAGGGGAGTTTCCAACCTTACCTACAAAGATATAGCCATATCCTCAACAGAACAATCGTATTAAAATACTCTATAATTAGGCCCAGCATGCATATAAGAAACATGTGTATGCACACATGTGAAACAAAAAACAATAGGAGGTTGTTTTATTACAGATTGCCCAGAAGAAGACATCTGACCTGGACCTTTAAAGATATGTAGACATATTCTTAAAAAAAGAAGAGTTGGGGAAAGGAGAACCCTTCTGTACTATCAGTGAGAATGCATATTGGTGCAACCACTGTGAAAAGCATTATGGAGTTTCCTCAAAAAATTAAAAATATAACTGCCTTATGATCCAGTGATTCCACTTTTGTTGTTTGTTGATTTATTGATGATAGCCATTCTGTCAGGTGTAAGGTGATATCTCATTGTGGTTTTAATTTGCATTTCTCTGATGATTAATGATGTTGAGCATCTTTTCGTATGTCTGTTGGCCAGCTGCATGTCCTCTTCGGAGAAGCATCTTCTGTTCAAGTCCTTTTCCCATGCTATAGAAGTACTTTATAAATTTGGGATGTTAACCCTTTACTAGATGTATTGGCAAATATGTTCTTTCATTCAGTGGGTTGTCTTTTTTTCAATTGATGGTTTTTCTTGCTGTGCAAAAAATTTTTATTTGATGTAGTCCTATCTGTTTATTTTTTTCTTTTGTCCCCCTTGCCTGAGGGGATATATCAGAAAAAAATATTGCTATGAGCAGTGTTTGGAATTTCCCTGCTTATGCTTTCTCTTTGGATTTTTATAGTTTGGAATCTAACATTTAGGTCTTTAATCCATTCTGAATTTATTTTTGTGTGTAGCTTAAAAAGGAGGTCTTGTTTCACTTTTCTGCATGTATTTGCCCAATTTTCCCAACACCATTTACTGAATAAACTGTCTTTAGCTCATTGTATGTTTTCGCCTCCTCTGTCAAGTATTAATTGACAAAAAAGATGTGGATTTACTTCTGGGCTCTCTATTCTATTCCATTGATCCATATCTCTGTTTTTATGCCTGTACCATGCTGTTTTGATTACTATGGTCTTATAGTTTAGTTTGATATTAGGTAGTGTGATTTCTCCAACTGTGTTCTTCTTTCTCAGGATTGCTGTTTCTATTTGCAGTTTTTCTGGTGTTTCCATATACATAGTTGGAATATTTATTCTAGTTCTGTGAAATATGTCCTTGGTATCTTGATAGGAGTTGCTTTGAATCCATAGATTGCTTTGGATAATATGGACATTTTAATGATACTAATTCTTCCTATCCATGAACACAATATGTGCTTCCACTTATTTTTATCTTCAATTTCTTTCTTCAGTGACATAATTTTCCAAGTATAGGTATTTACATTCTTGGTTAAATTTATTCCTTAGTATTTTATTCTTTTTCGAGTAATTGTGAATTGGATTCTTTCCTTAATTCCTCTTTCCAACAATTCATTATTAGCATATTAAATTGCAATTGGTTTCTGGATTTTAATTTTGTATCCTGCCATTTTACTGAATTCATTTATCAGTTCTAGGAGTTTCTTGGTGGAATCTTTAGGGTTCCCTATAGACAGTATCATGTCATCTGCAAATAATGACAGTTTTACCTCTTCCTTTCCAATTTGGTTGCCTTTTATTTTTTCTTCTTGTCTGATTGCTGTGGCTAGGACTTCCAGTACTATGTAGAATAAGAGTAGTAGAAGCAGACATCCCTGTCTCATTATCAGTCTTAAGGGGTTGCTTGTGGTTTTGGCCCATTAAGTATGATGCCGGCAGTGGGTTTGGCCTTTATTATGTTGAGGTATATTTCCTCTATTTCCACTTTTCTGAGAGTTTTTTTTTCACAGTTGGGTGCTGTATTTTATCAAATGCTTTTCTGCATCTATTGATATGAATATGTGGTTTTTATCATTCATTTTGTTTATGTGGTATATCATGTTCATTGATCTGCAAATATTGTACCAACATTGCATCCCATAATAAAGCTCACTTGATCATGATGTATGATATTTTTGTTGTATTTCTGTATTTGGTTTGCTAATATTTTATTGAGGATTTTAGCATCTATGTTCATAAGAGATATTGGCCTATAATTTTCTTTTTTGTTGTTGTGTTTTTATCTGGTTTTGGAATTAGGATAATGCTGACCTTATAAAATGAGCTTGTGAGCCTTCCATTCTCTTGAATTTTTTGGAATAGTTTGAGAATGAGAGTTGTTAGTTCTCAGAATATTTGGTAAAATTCACTTGCGAAGTCATCTGGTCCAGGGCTTCTTTTTTGTTGAGAGTTTTTTGATCACTGCTTCCATTTCACTAGGTCTAATATGTCTACTCAAATTCTCTCATTCTCTGCTGATTTTGAAAGATTATATGTCTCTAGGAATTTATCCATTTCTTCCAGGTTGTCCAGTTTGTTGGCATATAGCTGTTTGTAACATTTTCTTACAATCCTCTGCATTTCTTTGGTGTTAGTTGTTACTTCTCCTCTTTCATGATCGATTTATTTACGTCCTCTATCTTTTTTTCTTGATGAGCCTGGTTAAACAATTGTCAATATTGTTCATCTTTTCAAAGAACAAACTCATGGATTCATTGATCTTTTATATTTTTTATTTTTTAGACTATTTCATTTATTTCTGCTCTAATCTTTATCATTTCCTTCTTTCTACTCACTTTGGGCTTTCTTTGTTGTTCTTTCTCAAGTTCCTTTAAATGTGAAGTTAGATTGTTTATTTGAGCTTTTTCTTCTTTCTTGAGATAGGCCTGTAATGCTATGAATTTCCCTCTTAGGACTGCTTTCCCTGTGTCCCACAGATTTTGAATTGTTGTGTTCTCATTTTTATTTGTTTCAAGGTATCTTTGATTTTTTCCTTGATCTCATTGTTGACCCATTAGTTGTTTTATAACATGTTATTTAGCTTCCATGCCTTTGTATTTTTTTCAGTATTAGTCTTGTTATCGATCTCTATTTTTATAGCATTGTAGTCAGAGAAAATGCTTGATATGATTTCGATCTTCTTCAATATATTAAGAATTTTTTTGTGTCCTAACATGTGGTCTATTTCAGAAAACATTCCATGTGCACTTGAAAAAGATGTATATTCTGCTGCTCTGAGGTGCAATGCTCTGAAGATATCAATTAAATTCCTTTGATCTAGAGTGTATTTTAAGCCCACCATTTCCTTGTTGGTTTTCTGTCTGGAAGATCTATCCAATGAAGTCAATGTGGTGTTAAAATCCCCAACTATAACTGTATGTCTGGCGATCTTGCCCTTTATGTACACTAGATATGCTTTACATATTTAGGTGCTCCTGTGTTGGTGCATACATGTTTACTAGGGTTATATCCTCTTGTTGGACTGTTCTTTTTATCATTATGTATCTTTTTTGTCTCTTATTATAGCCATTCTTTTAAAGTCTATTTTTTTCAGATGTAAGTATTGTTCTCATAGCGTTTTTCCTTTCCATTTGCATGAAATATTTTTTCCATCCCTCTATTTTTAGTCTGTGTGTATCTTTCGGTCTGAGGTAGGTCTCTTGAAAACAGTATATATATAGGTCTTGCTTTCTTATCCATTCAGTTACTCTACATAGTATAACTGGAGCATTTGAGTGATTTACATTTAAAGTGATTATTGATCACTTTATGTATTTATTGCCACATTAGTCTTTTAACTGTTTTCCTCTGTTTTTCTCCTTCTTCTTCAAACAAGCCCTTTAATATTTGCTGTAATACTGGTTTTGCAGGAACCAACTCCTTTAGCTTTCTTCTGACTGTGAAGCTCTATTTCTTCTCCAGTTTTAAATGATAGCTTTGCTGGGTGAAGTAACCTTGGTTGTAGGTCCTTGCTTTTCATCACCTTGAATATTTCATGCCAGTCCCTAATGGTCTGAAATACTTCTGTTGAGAAATCATCTGACAGTCTTATGGGAGTTCTCTTGTAGGTAACTAACTACTTTTCTCTTGCAGTTTTTAAGATTCTCTCCTTGTCTTTAAGTATTGCCATTTTAATTACACTGTATCTTGGTATGGGCCTCTTTGATCCATCTTGTTTGGGACTCTCTGTGCTTCCTGGACTTGTGTGTCTTTTTCCTTTATTAAGTTAGGGAAATTTTCAGTCATTATTTCTTCAAATGGATTCTTGGTCCCTTGCTCTCTCTCTTCTTTTTCTGATATCCTTATGGTGTGGATGTTGTTATGGTTAATGTTGTCCCAAATATTCATTAAAGTATCCTCATTTTTTAAAAATTCTTTTTTTCTTTTTCTGCTTTAATTGAGTGTTTTTTTCTACCTTGTCTTCCAAATTGCTGATTCAGTCCTCTACTTCATCTAACCTACTATTTATTCCTTCCAGTGTATTATTTATTTTAGATATTGTATTCTTATTCCTGGCTCATCCTTTTTAAAAAAATCATTTCTATGTCATTTTTGATGCTGTTGAGCATCCTATAATCATTACTTTTAACTCGGTATCTGATAAATTGCTTGCCTCCATTTCATTTATCTGTTCTTCTAGAGAATTCTCTTGTTCTTTCTCATGGGGCCTGTTTCTTTCTTTTCCCATTTTGTTTGCCTCTTTGTGTTTGTTTCTATGTTAGGTAGATCTGCAAAGACTCTCGTTTAGACCAATGTCCAACACTGCCTTTGACTAGCCCTAGGCAACCAGCTTGGAGCTTTCAGAGATCCATAGCTTGTGGCTTCCTGTGCTGAGCCTGGGTGTGTGCTGAACAGACCAAGCTGCCTACCACGGCCAGCTTTTACCAGCACTGGGCCCAGGGGAGGGTCAGCTACTGACTCAAAGTATCCAGAGACCTGCCTCCACCCGTAGGCTGCCTGTTAGGCTTATTCACTGAAAGAGCTCTGGCCATACTCCTCAGTAGAGCTTAAACTCCACAGAGTAGTGGTCAAGAGGGGTTTCTGCAGGGGAGGCTCTTGTTCCCCCCAGGCCGAATGCCGCGTGGAGGGGAGTTCCCTGTCTGGGCAAGTTGGCTTCTTCAGTATGGGAATGACTAAGCACAGGGATCCTGGCAGCTGACTCTTCAGCTCTGTCCCTAGATTCACCAATCCCAGATCTCCTCACACAGTTCTAGTCCCCCCTGCCCTCCATCCACCGGAGCCCAATGTAAGGGGTGGTATCGATGCAGTGATGTCATTTCTTCTGTAAGTCCTTGGTTATAAGTCTTCTCTCCAACTGGTGTTTAGTTGTTTATTCCTGATGATTTTTCTATAATATAGTTGTGATTCCAGCGTCACCCTGGGAGGAGGTTATTATAGCTTCCACCTACTCTGCTATCTTGGACCTCTCTGTCATTTCTTTATCCAAGAGAATCTCCAGTATTTTCTAGTCTGGATCTAAAAAAAATACCTTTAAATTGTATTGCTTCAAGTATTTCATGCTCTAAATCAGATTTTTAAATTTATATTGATATAAATATCAACATTTCACTATATTTATATAATTGATATAAATATCAATTACTTATACTTATAATCTTGATGATTAAGATAAAAGCTAAGCCTGAGGTGAAAGAAAGAAAAATAATTGTCAATTGGTACTTCTGTTTTGGAAAGTCATAGTTTTATTCTTCTGGGTTTTTTTTTTGTTTGTTTATACTTTGCTCCCTATTAGTATAAATGGATTCACCTTGAATCCCCTTTCTAATCAGCAGGGAGCCTTCAGTCCTTAGAATCTGTGCTCGCAGCGTGATTTCCTTTTAAACACTAAGATATAACACACATGTAACACAGTATACACAAATCATACATGTGCGGTCCAACAAATTTTTACCTATTTACATACCTGTGTGATGTAGTCACCACCAACATCAGCCTTAGTATTTTTTTACTTCTTCTAAGTGACAGGATCTCTGAGATATCCAGCACTTTTCCTCATTTCCTATCTCCACTTTTATCTTCCTTTCCTTTCCATTTTCCCTGCTCCCATCTCTAGGCCTATTCATATTTTGCTGCCCATTTTTTCCCATCTTCTCTACATCCTTCTCTACCTAGAGTAACTCTCTCTGGTTCTATTTTGCCTTTTGTTCTTCTACCTACTCTCACTTCCACTTGTGTATGTGGACATTCCTGGGCTGCTTACCGCTGGTTGCTTAACCTCATCACTCACTACTGTAGGCTCCTGCTGGAGCTCCAAAGGGGCCCCCAGTCAAAGCGCTTCCAGAGAAAGTGAAGGGCGATGACTGTGATTGGCCGCTTCAAGACCTCAGTGTTTGGGAGAAAGAGGGTGTCTCCTCTTTTAAGGAAACAGCGGCACGCAGATTCCATCCCGGTGATTCAAGCTGGCTTTCAAGCCCGAGGATCCGGTGCTGAAGCAAGTCAGCCTGACTCTGGATAAGTCATTCCGACACTGGCATAAAGAGAGTGCGTGAAGATAGCTTTATAGACAGAAAATAAAGGCAGTATTCTCTAGTTCCTTATGAATTTATGAATCAAAATGAAATATTTTTATTATAAAACTTATTTTTATATATGCTCATAGAAATAACTGGAACAAAGAAGATACAAAAATCAGAAATGTATAAAAGGAAATTAGAATTAAAAGATATATACCGACTGGGTGGCTACCTAAATAATTACTATTATCATTTTAATGTGCATCCTTCCAGAACTATTTATCATATTCCCTTAGGAAAGTGGCATTATGTTGGAACTAGCGTTTTAACTTAACAGTATTAAAAAGAAACCTGTTTACACCAACAGGCAAAAATCTACACCATAATTAAATGCCCAGGGTGAGAAACACCTGTGTGCCCGAGGCTCTTTCTCCCAGACCCCTAAGCAACTTGGCTCCCATGCTCATCAAGCAAAACCCAATTCTCGTTTATGCCTCCCGCAATGTCCCAGTTAGAGTTACAGTGCAGAAGCACCTCATCCCAGGGGCCCCTGACAAGTAGGGTGAACTGGGCTGGGCCCAAAGGCAGTGCAGGGGACAGACTGCCCAAGGCCAAAAACGCGGGGGAGGGAACTGTGCACGCCCAAGGCTGTTAGTCTCCTGCTTGCCCGCCTCCCTTCTGGGAGGCAGGAGGCCCTGAGTCAACTCGCTGGCTTCAGGCTCGGGCCCCAGGGCCCCACTCAGACGTCTGCTGAGGACCAAGGACACAGCAACCTAAATGCACTGTCCCGTCGCAACACCCCCCGCAAGCCAGTTCCTCCTAGTATATTACATAAATGTATATGTACATAATTATTGTATATAATACACACAGCATTTCCTCAAATAAATTTGTTTCAGTCAATGTCCTTTTGTTATCGTGTTAATGAGAAAAACAATTAATTCCCAGCCGAGGCCACTTTGTGTGTGTGGTTTGCAAGTTCTCCCTATGTTTGCATGGGTTTTCTTGGGGGACTCTGATTCTCTCCCACATCCCCAAAATGTACACATGAGGTGAAGTGGCATGTCTAAATTGCCCCAGGCTGAGTGAGTGTCAGCGTGTGACTCTGCCCTGCGACGGAAGGGCATCCTGTCCAGGGTGGGCCCCGCCTCACTCTCTGAGCTGCCTGCAAAGGCTCCAGCAATTTGTGACCCTGAACTGGACTAAGCAGTTTAGAAAACCGTTATCTTGTTTTTATTAATCTTTCTTAAATGTATGTATTTATTTTAAGGGTTTATTTTACACATTTATTTGTTTAATACATCTACAATGTATTTATTGTAAGGGTTTTGGGTCATTATTTTCAAGTTTGGTGATGTTTTTGTGACCAGAAATATGATGTAAGAATTGAACTCTTCTTTATAATAATTAGACTAGGGTAAAATTGGTTTCATTATATGTTGTTTTGCTTAAAGTCAGTTTCCAAGAACCTATTCACAGCTTTAAGTGAGGACTTTGTGTGTGTGTGTGTAATGTGAACAATATGTATTTATATTTATAGATACATCTGCGTACCTAGCCAAAGAAAATGAGATTATTATTTTGAGGAAATCATGTTCTTTGCAACAATAGTCACAATAATCAAGACAGTGAAACGACCTGAATGTTCATCTTGAGATGAAGGGATTTCTTTGTTATGTTCATTCTTTTATTTCCAACACCTTGAACAGTGTCTGGCCCTTTGAAGTTCTCTAAAAATATTTGTTGAATGAATGAAAAAACTGATACTCCTCTGCTCAAGAATTTGCAGTCATCCCTCAATAGTATCCAAACCAAACTGATTTTCCGTATTTTGGTATTCCAGATACTGCAGTCTGCCTGTATCTTACCTATCACAATGTTACTTCCTCTCGCCTCACGGCACTTGGCTATATATATATATATATATATATATATATATATATATATTCTGTCTATCTAATCTCCCTTCACTGTTCCCCTGTGCACCTGCTTTAATTAATTTGCTCATAATGTTTCCCTCACCGAAAACACCTCCCTCTCTTTCCAGATCTTACACCTCCTTGAGATCAAATCTGATCCCCTCCATGAGGACCCTTCTGGGTTCTTAAAATCAAATTGATTTTTCTTTTCCATGATCTACATGATAATTACCTACTTTTATAATAAAATTGCAACTTTATCAAGTGTGACTTCTATGTCTCTTGATTGTAAAAGTCTTGACTTAACTCACTGATCATATGATACTTCTCTTGGGCCCCTGACAATAAACTGAACTAGATCCTCAATATACACTCTTCCGATTTTTAGGGTTTCAGTTCGTTCGCCTTAATCAAGTGCTTACAATACACAGGATGTTGGGAAAAACAGTGGGTAGAATGGGCACAGAACATGAACATGGTGGGGATAGAAAGTTCTTAGTTTTTGCTTCTGGCTCCTGACAAGGAGCTCATAATCTAGTGGGGAGAAAGAACTGACATTGCTAAATAATGTTTAATTTAGGCTGTGATATTAAAAAGTGCAAGCATGTTTTATAAAAACAGTGAAGGAGGATGCTGACCTTCAGCGTGTTGGCTCAAGCACCATGGTGCCCTCCAGGAAGTTTCTCATGGGGGGAAATTGGAAGATGAACGGGTGGGAGAGGAGCCCGGAGGAGCTCATCAGCACTCTGAACGCAGCCGGCTGACTCCAAGGTGGTTTGCGCACTCCCGCTGCCTACATTGACTTCGCCAGGCAGAAGGTAGGTCCCAGGATTGCCGTGGCTGCCCACAACTGCTACAAAGTGACTAATGGGGCCTTTACTGGGGAGACCAGTCCTGGCAGGATCAAAGGCTGTGCAGGCACATGGGCGGTCTTGAGGCACTTGGGAAGAAGGCAGTTGTTTGGGGAGTCAGATGAGCTGTTTGGGTAGAAAGTGGCCCATGCTCTGGCTGAGGGACTCAGAAAGATCACCCACATTGAGGAGAAGCTGGATGAGAGGGAAGCTGGCATCACTGAGAAGGTTGTGTTTGAACAAACCAAGGTCACCACAGATAACGTGAAGGACTGGTACAAGGTTGTTCTGGCCTATGAGCCTGTGTGCGCCATTGGTATAAGCAAGACTGCAACACCCCAACAGGCCCAGGAAGTACATGAAAGTCTCCAGGGATGGCCTAGGTCCAATGCCTCTGACGCAGTGACTCAGACTACCTGCATCATTTATGGAGGTTCTGTAACTGGGGCAACCTACAAGGAGTTGGCAAACCAATCTGATGTGGATGGGTTCCTCTTATGTGGTGCACGCCGCACACCCAAATTTGTGGACATCATCAATGTCGAACAACAAGACCCATCCATGTTCTCTACACTTCCTGTTATGGGAGGGACTACAAAGCACATAAGCCCAATAACTGCCTCCCATCCCCTCATTTACTTCTGATGGTGTCACCTGCCCCCTCTCATGGCCTAATACAAACTGTACCTCTTCCTTTTTTCATTTGCACGTTCCCCTGTAAAGGTTGGAATCAGGCAAATCCCTTCTCCAATTACTGTAGTCATTATAAAGGGTGAGATTGTTTGTGGGGCCCCTCAGTCCCCAGTTAAAGCAGGAAAGAGAAGCCATCCTCCTCTCCCAACTTGTACCACAGGACCAAAGGCTGAGGGACAGCCCCTCCTGCCCCTCAGAGGCCAGGGGTGCTGTTCTCACCCCTGGTGCCAACACGTATGTGTGCTGTGTATGTGAGCTGACCCCATGGGTGGGGTAGGGGTGGGGTGGAATAAACATCTGGCACTAAAACACACATGCACACACACACAGTGAAGGCCGTGAATGGAGGAAGAAAGATTTCCCCAAAGGACGTGTCATCTCAGATGAACATTGCAAGATAAGTAGGATAATAACTGGCGAAGAGCAGAAGGAAAAGAAGCCAGAGGGGAGCACATGATAATATCCTGGAAGCTTGAAAGAAGACTTAATTAAAAAAAATTTATAGTAAACTATCATTACTGAAGCTTACTTATGCTTATGATATAAGGAAACATACAGGTAATATAAAAGGAATGGGGAAATAGATTAGAAATTGTTCTACTTGGTTTCTTCTTATTTATTTATTTTTTACCCCTGCCAATTCATGAAACCCTCTCTCTATAAGACCACAACCAATTCTCAATGCTAACTCCAAAGAATTACCTTCCTAAGTGTAGTGTTTGGTACTAGTGAAAGTCCATCATGATACACTCACTGCATATCTTTTCGTGGCAGTCCTCTCAGGTTTTTATGCCGGGTAGGATTTGTCTCTTTGCCCTTAAAGAGGCTCACATTTCTCTGATTCTATCCTTGGTCTCCCTCTTCTCTCATTCTAGAGTTTTTCCTAGATTATCTCAGCTACTCTTATGTTTTGAACTATCTTCCATCTGCTGTTGGCTTCCAAGCCATTTTGGCATACATTCGTATCAATAAAATCATTTGGAATATATTCTGAATACATACATTTTTACCTATAAATTAGATAGGTATACCACTATACTAAAATAGTATGTATACTATAAAACATGAAAATAGAAATTAAAAAGCAATAAGACTAAATAAAAATATTAAAATTTTACATATTATTGCTATAAAAACATTGCTTATTCCCACTAACACTTATTAATTAAATAATAATCTTATATTTAGAAAAAGAAATATGATGTTATATAACATATTATTTAAATCTTAGCTGAGCATGATGATACAGCAGTTCAAGCACTTGTTTGAATTGATTTCCAAAGATTTCTTAATGTCTGACCCAGTTGGAAACATGGTACATACAGATACATCTGCCCAAGTGGAAGAAGAATGCACGTTTTGAGTGGATCCTAGAACAGGGCAGGGTTCTTTAATAGGTCTAAACTGGGAGGAAAGCAGTTCTGACATTCAGGCCATGTGACTCCGCAGTCAGTGATATTAAGGATGTATGAGGTTGGGAGAGATGTGAAGTTAATGAAAGTTTATGGAAAGCACTAATAGGAGAATAATAACATATATCCTTAGGTTTTTCGTGCAAGGTCTTGTTCTCTGCAGCAGAGAATTATAAACCACTAAAAAAAAAATAACTTCCTGCTCTGCTATATACCCTGCCAGAGAAAGGGCTGCTGACTTTGGAACATCAAGTGACTAAGTGGCCATAATTGCCTTCCTAAGCTAAAATTTGTCAGACTAAGTATAAGACAGAGTGGGTCCAGGAGCAATTTGTTAGAAGATGAAGATGGCACAGTCAAGGATCTGGCATGAGCAGGGCCAGAGAATACAGTAAGTCACATAAGCAGGTGACCCAGACCTTCATGTCATCTACCACTCTTTCACTGACACCTTTCCCTCAGCTCACATCTGGCCTCAAAAGACCAAATTGATTCTTGGATGGTCACCTTGGTATATTGGTGCAAGCCAAAATGTGTTGCTGCTAAACTATAGCTCCACCCAGGGTTACCTTGAAAATTATCGATAAGGGGAAATCCTTCCATAGAGCAGTGGATTAAGCATCCATTTCCATTGCATAGAAAGGGAGTGGTTCAGTTAAGAATATATGGATTCAGGTTAGAGGTGGATGGCTTGATATTCATCAGTGACCTGGAGAGAGACAGGTGAAAAGGTCAGGGACCAGGAAATCTGAGAAAGAGGCATATGAATGAGTCTACTAGAGTGGATACAAAGTATGGAGGTCTTCTTAGTACATATAAATGTTCACCAGAGAGCATCTATTGTGGAAGAGATACTAAACAACCAAGTAAGCAGACTGATTCTGCCTGCCGAGGCCATACAACTTTGTTTATGCTATTCCAATGCTGACACAAGGGGCACATGAGCATAATGGCTATAGTGGCTGGGATGGAGGCATAAATGTGCCTAATACTCTACGCTTCCACTTTCCCAGGCTGACCTAGCTACCTACCTGAGAAGTGTACAACTAGTTGGACAAAACAGCCCCTTGAGGAGTCCCCCATGTGACAACACCTCTCAAGGACATCAGTTAGCCACTTGGTGGCTACGAACCACCAAGTGGGGTGCTATGGGTACTTCTCCCACTCTGAAGGGGGAAGAAATTCATTCTGATGTGGAATCAACATAATCTAGGCATGTGCTATCTTTCCTGCCTGAAGGCAGCTGGAAGCACCGCCATATGAGGCTGATAGAGTGGTGCATAACATTGCTCTGAACCAAGAAATCTAATTTGCAGTAAATAAGGTGTGGTCCCGGGCAGTGAGTATGAGTAGTATACTGGTTCTATTCTATTTGACATCACTCAGAGGCTACTGGCTTAATAAATGATGAATGGCTCCTCAAAGGTATAATTGAGGTATGAGGACTGCATCTTCTAGAGTGCAAGAACTACCAGAAATCGGTGACCAAGGTTGAATACTTAGGTCCAAGAGCTCTCCAAGTGACCCACTTGGAGAATTTGTACTCTATACCCCCATGTCCCTGAGCTGTATAGGTTTAGAGGTCCCAGTTCTCAGAGGTAAATGCTTTACTAGAGGACACAGTAAGAATTTCATCATATGTAAAGCTGCCACCCAGTCACTTTGGATTTCTTGTTCCAAGAGACCGCTAGACTGAAAAAGAAGTCGCAAGGCTTACAGGGGTATTTGGCCCTGTTATCAGAAAGAGATACGGCTTCTGTTACCCAACGGGGACATGAAAAAAATGTGTTTGGCGTTCAGGTGATCCAGAGGCATTCGTTGGTACTCCCTTGCTCAGAATTGACAGTAAATCGACAAATGCAGCAACCATGGCCAAAAAAAGGGCGTGGTGATAAGAGGCTCCGATTCCCCAGGTACCAAACTCTGGATTATCCCACCATGTTAGTTACTTGGACCAACAGAAGTGTTTATGAAGGTGAAGGGAATTAAGAGGAGGGAGGAGATGAATATATTATGGCCTTGAGACTAGCTACAACAGAGGGAAGTGCAAGTGGTGCCATTTAACTTCATCTTGAAAGACATTCCAGGAAAAGAAAAAGACCTAAATCTGGGGCTTGGAGTGAAGGTGGTAGGGGCTTCCCCTAGAACTTATTGTAAAAAAACAGTACGTCTGAACAGTATAAGATGGCCTGTAATGGATCAGTGGTTTGCAGCCCAGATCCCACTTTTATTTCCCCAGTTGTAAGAGGGCTAGTAGCTGATAGCTTTCAGTTGATTCCATCTCTACTAAATATTCTTAGCTAAAGAGAATTTTCTTATCAAGGTCATATCCCTCCCTTGAGGGCAGCCTCCATCCAATGACAGTTCCATAGAAAATATAAATTCCAGGCTTCTGCCTTAAGGCATAGGAACTCTGAAGGAAAATCCCAAATGCTCACGTCACAGGATTGGCTAAGGCCTTTGTTGTGACTGCATTCAATTTATTCTTTGGCCCAATCTTACTTCACTCCCTCAATAACCTGAGAGTATTTCTCAACAAACTTTTTGCATCCATATCTCCATTTCAGAGTCTATTTTTTGAAAGATTTTATTTATTTACTTTTAGAGTGGGGGAGAGGAGGGAAACATCCATGTGTGAAAGAAACATCTATTGGTTGCCTCTTGCATGCCCCCCAACTGGGGACCTGGCCTGCAACACAGGCATGTTCCTTGACTGGGAATTGAACCAGTGACTTTTCAGTTTGCAGGCTAGTACTCAATCCACTGAGCCACACCAGCTGGGACCAGAGTCTGTTTTTTGGGAACCTCAAATAAGTTGCTGCAAAAACCAAAGAAAAATTACAAGGTCAGAAGACATACCTAACCATACCCCTGAAAGTTAAGCCACCTGTTAAGTAGCAAATCACTGCACCAGTAGAGGAAAGTGCTCTCACTAGTAACTTAGTAAAGTACGGTATCCTCTCCCTTCTGCTTAAATAGAATTATCTATCATTGTTGATCCAGAAAAACACTAGGTGTTTCCCCCAAAACTGAAATATGAAAAACTAGTCCACACAAAACCTGTAAAAGAAAACCGAAAGTGTGAATAGAAATATTTTATTTTATGAAAAGTTTTCCAAGGAAAAAAACCATAGAAAGAACAATTCTAACATAACACCTTGACCTAAACTCATTTTCTTTAAACAATCAGTTGCAGATATGAGAAAACCACCTTTTATCAAAAATTCAAAAATGAAAACAGAGATGGGCAAAAAAATAGGCAAGATGAAAATTATCTAAAGGTAGAAAACAATGGAGAAAAAGACAATCATTTTAGAAATTAAGATTGAATTACAAGGTTCTCAAAGGGTAAGAGATTCCATGAAGAGAGGAAATAACTAAGAGACTGAAAGTGAAGCACAGGAAGGGCTACGGAGGACTGGAGAGAGTATGGCAGTAGGGAAGATTAGCAAGGGTGATATACTGCACAGAAAACCGGCATTCTTGGAACGGAAGAGAAATAATGGAAGACAAATAATATTCAAAATTATAGTCCAAGAAAAATTTGGGGAATAATGGAAGACTAATATACATGTTGAAACATACTGGTGACACTGCAGACAAGGAAATCCAAGATACATGCCAGTGAAAGTATTAGACTTCAAGAGAAAAAAATTTATCTGCACTTCACCTAAAAAGGAAATCAGAAAAGCATATCAACAGCAACATACAAAGCAGGATAACTAAGGACCAATACTTTCAATGAGCTCAAGGAGAAAAAGTTAGTGAGGATTTTATATCTAAGTTAGCTTTACTTTTCAATTAAGACAGAAAGAAAGAGTCAGGGAAATAGAAAACAGTAATTAGACTCCCACAGTAATAATTGCTGTGGTGAGCAAAACTTTAAGGAGAAAAAGGATATTTTTATGGTCTCAAAATAACTCCCCCAAATATTTGTTAGTTACTGGAGCGGCAACATATTTCCACAGATTCTTCGATGCTTCTTCCAGGAGACGCAGCGCAGCTCCCACCTCTCAGGTGCAGCCTGGGCTTAGTGACTGACTATTTCTCATAAATGAAGTGTGAATGAAGAAAAATAGTTAACTTTACAGGGGAGAAACCGAGCAGAGCCACATTAATCAAGTGATCAAGACTGACATTATCAGTACTGTAATAAGTCGTGTTGACATTATATGCCCCCAATATGATACAACGAGAAGGTCTCTTGTCTTCCGTGATATCCGTCTTCCAACTCATAATACATGTCTAATGATGATCAAATATCGGACAAACCAATATTTAGGGACATTCTACAAAGTATTTTTATCAAAACCCGTTAGTACTGTCAAGGTCATAAAAAAACAAGGAAATACTGATAAACTGTCACAGGCTGGAGGAAGGTAAGCAGGTAGGAGAACTAAATGCCAACTAGTGCCCTGGGTTGGATCCTGGAACAGAAGAATGTTAGTGGATACACTGTAAAATCCTAAATAAAGCCTGTAGTTACCATCTTAGTTTTGACGATTGTGCCATGATTATTTAAAATGTTAACATTAGGGGAACTTGGGGCGAAATGAACATGGGAACACTCTGAAAATCTAGTATTATTTCAAAGTGAAAAAATTTTAAAAATTAAAAAACTAAGCAGAGGAGGAGGAATAGAATTCATAGATTACCACAAAAATACTAGTCATAAACAAATGATATTATTTAAAGCTGACAAACCAAATGTAGCATCATAAATACATAAGAAGGATAATTGGATATGTAATAAATTAACATAAAGGTAAAAACTGAAACAATGATTCAAACTATCTAAAATACAAAAACAAACATAAAAAGTAAATAAAACAAGCTTTATAAACAGTAAAGAGAACATAAGATAGTTGGTAAATATCAGTTAAATAGTAAGAGAGTTTAAACCAGTCACATAAATTAATATAAATGGGATAATTTAAACTATTACAATAAAAAGATTTTCAGATTTGCTCAAAAAGGAATCTGAGCTCTCTACTTTGTACAGAGATAAAATAAAGCGAAGTGATTCAAAAGGCCTCCAAATAAGTGTATGACTAGAGATGTATCTGACAAAGTATAGGAAACCACCTGAAAACTGATTCATGAGGCCAGTTGAACATATACAAGATGGAGTACTTCACGAGTATAAAAAAGAGAAGTATCAGTACATATGATATGAAATGATTTTCAAATCACGTTGTAAAGTAAAAAATAATTAAAGCACAAAGCATGTGTGCATGCGTGTGTGTGCTACCATCTGAGTGAGAAAGACAGGGAAATAAAATTGTGTAGATATGCACGTATGTTTGTGTGTTTTATTTTTAAATAATAGCAGAGAAAATATGGACCAGAAACTCGTGACCATTATTGCTTCTAGGGCCTATTCAGAAAAATAGCTAATTCTGACTTTCATGCAAAAAATGCACAAGTTTAGCTTGTACCAAGGAACAAGTAATCCATCAGACTGCAGCCATATCAAAATAACTCAGAAATCATCTTGAAGTTTTTGAGCTAATTTCCTACATGCCAAATTTGAGATAAGAAATAATAATTATAATGGATTTAGGCTTATAAAACAATAAAATCTGTGGGTTCATAGTGATAATATTTAAAATGTTAATGATCAAAATATTTTATCTTCATAATATATTAGAAAAATAGCTTATTCAGAAAACTGGTAATTAGGTTTGTTAATTCTGCTTTTTCTATGGGAATTGTATTTATTTTGTTGTCTCTTGGGTTCGAATCTGTATAGTGAGAGAGAAAGAGAGAGAAAGATGGGGGAAGGCAGGAGGAAGGAAGGGGAGTGAGACAGGGAAAGAAAAGGAGTAGAGGAAAAGAGTAGGCAGAAGGAGGAGGTGGAACAAGGGAAGAGAGCAAGTTGAGAAGGGGAGGGATGGAGAAGGAAAGGAGAAAGGGAAGAAGGGATGGGAAGGGAAGGGAAGGGAAGGAAAGGGAAGGGAAGGGAAGGGAAGGGAAGGGAAGGGGAAAAGGGAAGAGAAGGGAAATACAAAACAGAGCCAAGATGGCCGATATAAAAGAAACAAAGATTCCACAAGTATTTTGAAAAATGAATGGAAAAAATGCCAAAGATAATCATTCTGAGGTTTTATAAAGCCAAATATAATTTCTAAAAGTTTCCAGAGAGACAACAAGAGAATGGGAATCAGAATGACATGCAGTTTCTCAAAAGTAGCACGGCTTGCTAGAATATAAGGGAAGAGTGTCTTCGATGTTGGAAGGAAAATTATTTCAAATCTGGAATTCCATAGAAACCAAATTACTAATCATGTGTGAAGGAAAAACAAAGATTATTGGCAACATGTCAAGACCAAATGTTGACTGGCAAGAGGTAGCTAAGATTCCTTAGCCAAATGAGAGGATGAGCCTTGAAGAGGAAGATAGAGAGCTTACAGTCTAATACAGTAGCTCAGCAAAGGGAAGTCTCAGCAGGACGGCCGATCCACTGGGCCCAGAGGGACAATCTAGGCCAGAACAAGAGGACAGAGGGCACCAGGAAAAGTCTCTAAGATAAAAAAGAACAAAAGATTATTTGATACAGAGACACAATGGACTTAATTAAACAAAAGGGAAGATAAAATTTTATTAAATTTTTAAAAAATCCCACAAAAACCACACAGAAAAGAAAATACAAGCACGGCACACTCGTTGTTTCATTGGCAAAAGGAATTTGCATGTCCCTAATAAAAACTGCTTATCAAATTTGGAAAATTGTGATATACCACTAAGGATGAGAGAGTGGGGAGGGATAAATAAATAAATAAATAAATGAATAAATATTCATCTACCACAGCAGAAAGGTGATTAATATGTCTGCAGTTGATACTCAAAACATACAGGTAAATTTTTAGAGAAATAGCTGAAACAATTACAAAGTGGCTCAAGCTAAAATGCATAGGTTTGGGTGAGCATAAAACTAGTCTTTTAAAATACACCATTTAGTCCTGTTTTGAAAATTGGGCTACGAATAAAAATTAAAAAGTAAAAACAAAATGAAAGGAGCAAAAGAGAGGGAGACTAGTCTGAATGATTTGATAATGTGCAGATGGGAGGCGATGGCGGCGTGGAATTGTGCACAGGTGGTTATTGTAAATGGAGAGGTTCGGGCACATTTCAGATACATTTTAGAGACCGTTGACAGATCTTGTGAAAGCTTGGATATGATAGCAGAGAGAGTTGGAGAATTGCTCCTAATTTCTTCCTGGCCCAACTGGTTGGAAGCTGCTACCAACAAGACAGAGAAGACCAGGAAAAACCATGTTTTGGGGAAAATTCTAAGGTGCTTTTTAATCATGTTAAATTTAATATGTCTTTGAGACATTTGAATAATTATGTCCTACTTGGCAGTTGGATACATGAGTCTGGAGATCTAGAAAATGCATCTGAAGTAGACACACACATTCTGAGTCATCTTTATATTGATGATATTAAAAGCTGGAAAAAGTATATGGTGTCACATAAAAAGAAAGAATGGAAAGTATAGAATAAAGAATCTTGTATCTGAAACTTATAAAATCCTAACATTCAGACTATGGTTAGAGGCAGAAGAATCTTTTCCAATCATAAAAGTCATTACTGCTTTGTTTACTCCTTTAAATGTCTCTTTTCCTTACTGGAATATAAGTGTAGATATTGGGACTATCTGTTTTTCGTTTTGTTGAGCAGAGCAGAGAGACTAGAAATAGACTCCTCTCTATATGCAAGTGCCTGTGAGTGTATGATTTTGAATGAACAAAAAGGAGTCATAAGAAATCAGTGACTAAGGGGAGAGTTAATAAATGCTGTCGAAGTACTGGTTAGTCATAAAAAAACCAGATTTTAGTTCTCACTTTACAACATTCTAAAGTGAATCCCAGTTGGGTAGAAGTACTATGTATAAAAATTTAAGCTATGAGAAAAGAAAGATAAAAAATATGTTTATAAAATATCTCTAAATGAGAACATAACTTTTAACACAAATGGAAGAAATAAACTGCTAACCAGTTTACCTGGGACCATTCACTTATCAACCGTTTCTTTCCTCATTGATATCTGATGCTCTTCTTATTTTATATGGGAGTAATAAAATGTGGATAATCTGATTTTTCAAATTGATCCTTGATTTGAAATGAAATTGTTTTAGTTATTGGAATTTCATTATATATTTTAATCTATAAACATCAAGTCTATTTGTTTTATTAGTTACCACTTTTCTAGAAAAATTTTTGAATTATTTTGCCAGGTTCTCAAAGAAGTCCTCCTCGGATGCTTATTTGAGTTAAATTAATCTGTGAAAGATTTTTGGAGAAACAAGCCAAATAAAGCTACATCTTCAACTCATGCCATATACTAATAAATTCCAGGTAGAATCAGGAATAAAGTGAAAAAATTTAAACTATCAAAAAAAGAAAAAGAAATAAGGAAGGAGGTAAATGAGGAGAAGGAGATAAAAGAAAAAGAGAAAAAGAAATATTAATCATATATCTCAGATTAAAAAATTCTAAACAAAAAGCATAAAAAATTATATAATATAAAAATCAATATATATGAGCATATCAAATTTTAATTCTTATCCATTTATAAATAACACATATTAAAATAATATTAACATACAGAAATCATTGCAACAAATAATCTCAACACTTTAATATCTTTTCTCTATAAAGTGTTACAAATAAATTAGGAAATAACAGAAAGACAAAGAAAAAATTAACAGATAATTCATAGATGTAAAAATGGCCAATAAACAAAATATTAATTAATTTCACTATTACTTAAAAATATGAAACAATAAAACAGTGACTTTACTAGTGTTTTAAATGCTTATTGAGTATTTACCCTGTAAGTTCCTGTTCTGTATTCCATAATATGTAACATGAATGATGGTTTTAAAAAGGTGAAGGACCTCAATCATACTTCAGGTTAAAGTAGATCTTAATCTACTGTAGCCAGCTTGTTACAATTTATTATTAATTATTCTACAAAATGTATATTTGACTCTGTGTGTGTATGTATTTCTTCTCATTTCATTTTCCTCCCCATTCATGGATCTTACCTAGATTAAACTTCATTACTTTAAAAATAGATTACTGCAATTAGTTTGCTTCTAGTGTCTCTTCGCACAAACTAATCTACGTGTGTCTGTCAGGCCAATTTTCTGAATGAAAATGAACAGGCTTCTGCCAGGAAATTGTAAATGTTTCAAATACTCTACATTAGATTAGATATAATGTTTTCCACTAACTAGACAAGGTTGATCACGGCAGCCTCTAATGCACACTTGAGCATTTAATTTTGATGCTGTGTTAATTTCCTGAGGCTTGGAGCAATAGCCCGACGCAACCCGTGAGAGTAATGAGAGCAAGGAAAGTGACCGTTACATTTTCTCCTGCTTTTCTTGGTGATGGTGAAGTTTGGATTAAGGTTTACCAGACAATTTTGAAATTCCATTCATATATCTTTTTTAAAACACAGGCTAATGACTTAGAGATTATTATTTTACATGAAAACATCTTTTTCTTTTTCTATGTCCCTTATCTATAAAAACCATTTTAATAAATCCATTGAGGATGAAGTTCACTTAAGAATATGTTTCTTCATAATTTTTTTCAGACCATTTATCACCTCCTTATTTCTCAGGCTATAAATAAAAGGATTTAATAAAGGAATCACTATTGTATAAAAAATAGCTACCGGTATATCTTTATCCCCTTCTTCGAATGGTCGAAAATACATAAGAAGACAAATGTAGAATATTGAGACAGACAGGAAGTGGGATGAACAGGTAGAAAATGCCTTACCTCTTCCTTCTTTGGATTTCATTTTGAAAACAGTAAAAAGGATGCAAATGTAAGAAATCAAGACAGTGGCGATGGTGAGGATTTGAATTGGCATTGAAAAAATATATATCATTAGTTCATTGATGTAAGGGTCAGTACAGGAGAGTCTATAGAGTGGAAGGATATCACAAAAAAAATGATCAAGTTTATTAGATCTGCAGAAAGTTAACCTTAACAGAAGCCCGACATGGATCATGGAATGCAGATTACTAGCTATGAAAGTATATATAGTCATCCGAACGCAGAGTTCCTTTGACATCATGGCGTGGTACTGCAGTGGGCTGCATATGGCCACATAGCGATCGTAAGCCATGGCTGCCAGGAGAAAGCAGTCTGCAGTTTCAGCAAGGCAGAGAAAATAAAACTGCGCCATGCATTCGCTGAGGGAAATTATTCTGTCCTCAGAAAAGAAGTTTCCTAACATCTTGGGAGTAATGGCACAAGAACAGCAGGAATCCATCAGAGCCAAGCTGCCCAGGAAGATGTACATTGGTGTGTGCAGGTGACGCTCCATAAGTATCAGTGCCACCAGGCCAAGGTTCCCCATCATGGTGATCAGATAGATGGCAAAGAACACCAGAAACAGAAGGATCTTCAGCTCTGGATAGTCTGTAAATCCTATGAGGGTAAACTCAGTTATCAAGGAGTGGTTTTCCTTAGCCATTCCTGGCTTCTTGGCTGAGACAGAAATCATGGACAGATGAAATTCTAAGGTAGAGTGGCGTAATTCTGCCTCCTAATATTTCCATATGCAAAATGTAAAACTCTCTTCAATCATTCTGTCTCCAGAAAACTAGCACACGCACCGTAAGTCAAGTCTGTGAGAAGAAAAGCATCACAGATAGGGTACCTAGCATCGTCTAAAAATGTTTGTGTGAATCCCCGAGACAGAATAGCTTTTTTTTTGCATTAAGTATCCCATGCTGATAGGAAAAGTCCTAGTCAGTATATATAATTTGGCCTTTCCAAAATTAAAAGATACTTTCTTATGGTGTCTTTTTCCTCCAGGAAAAAAATAAACAAGTTTAAATTGCTTTCCTAGGGAACTGATTTGGTGTTTGAAAATAAATTGTTCTTTGGACATTTTAAGTGTCTAATATTAAGAATTCCACAGGATCACAGTGGATGTTTAAAATGGTTTCTCTGGCTTAGTATCCCTTCACACCTAAGTTTACCATGGGATATTTCAAAGAAAAACATATTCACCTTTAAGACAGTGTGAGGGTATCTTAATTCAGATATTTTTATATTTATTATGACACATTCTGAATCTTACTCCTATATTTACATAACACATCCCTCAAGAAATTATTATTCTTAATTACCTATTTATCTTAATGTTTTCTGTCCCTAGTCTTAAGTACCCTATATGCACGTTTAATATTATAAGGTTTGGTGACAAAGTCTCCATTCACAGTGTTTGCATTCCTCATGCTAAATACCTACCGTGTGCTCTCTGAAACTTCTTACATAGAAATTAATGTCTTCATTTTTTGTGAATCCCATGAAGTTTCTGCATTTATTATATGATTATTTACATGTACAGACTCATTTACTTCTAATCCCCCATATATTTATTGGAAGTCAATGATCACCCAAGTTTATTATATATTTATTATAGTTTAGCAACCATAATATAAGAAGAAACATAGATTTTTAAGAATATCAAAATCATCTTTCTTTTCTTTCAGAATTTGCTAAAAATATTTGTCTTCAGTATTTTTCAGATAGACACTTTTGAAGAAGAACCTACAATGTTTAATCAAAGTACATTGTTTTAAAGACATATTTTGGTTTGTTTTTTTTGTTTCTTATCATTGTCTACACTGAATTTAATATACTATTTTTCTGTTTACTTACATAGTATGGTAAGGTTGTCTGGAGTCTTATCACTGGAGGGTTACAATCAAATGAATAAAATAAATCTGCCCTTTATATTTTAGGTCCATAATACTTCAAAAATACCTTTTAGAATTACAGTATTCTGAAAAAACTTAGTGAAAGTATGCAAAGACATCTTTTTAATATTATTTTAGCAAAACACAGTGGTAAATCAATTAAAAATACTTATCCTATGAACTCTGGTTTAGTTTTCAATAATCACTATTTTATGTAAAAGATAATATCAGAATAATGAGTGAAAACTCATTCTTCCTCCCCCAATGTGAAATATAAATTATTCAACTGAATTAGAAATCGATATTACTTTACATCCCATAACTATTTCACAGAGTTATTCATAGCCTTACCTGTATATTTAATAAGAAGACAGTGGTATTTTTGATCTCAGAATAAGACAGAAGGATCCACTGTACTGTGTTTCCTTATGGCTTTCTATGGTGTGTTCAATTTAGAGATAGGCCAAGAAAATACTTAGTGGATAAAATGCAAAACCAATTAAAAGTGCTGAAGTGTTTTAGGGAAGTGTGCATTTCTGCATTTTAATGCTTTCATGTAAATATATTAGAAATCAGTCCTCATATCAAATGACAAACATTTTATAGTAGCTGACTGGCCACCTTTTAATCAGTAAATTAAGAAAATCTGGGTCATTAAAACATTTGGGAATAAATTATGTAACTCTAAGATATTCTCTCTGCCAATAGGTCAGCGACAATAATTATGTTACCCTCTGGCAAAGTTAAAGTTTTCCATTGATTCTAGAGGGATTTTCTTGGCTCTGGCATCATGGTATTTCAGCAGAAATGCCTACGCTGAAGACATGGTTTCTAAAACACAAGTAAACCAAAGAGCATCAGTGAAAGATAAATATCCTTTGAGATTCAGGTGTTAAGTTAAATGATCATCACTAAAGTCAGCTAAGGATCATGTTGATTTTTTTTTTATTGTGCAATTACAGTTGTCCCCATTTTCCCCCACCCCACACACCCCACCTCCCACATTCAATCCTCCCCGCCCCCCGGTTGTCTTTGTCCATGGGTCCTTTATACATGTTCCTTGGTGACCCTTCCCCTTCCTTGCCTCCTTATCCCCTGCTCCCCTCCTCTCTGGTTACTGTCAATTTGTTCTTTATTTCAATGTCTCTGGTTCTATTTTACTCTCTTGATTTGTTGAATAGGTTCCACTTACATGAGATCATATGGTATTTGTCTTTCACCATCTGGCTTATTTCATTTAGCATAATGCTCTCCAGTTCCACCCATGCTGTCATGAAGGGTAGGAGTTCCTGCTTCCTTTTTCCTGCGTGGTATTCCACTGTGTAAATGTACCACAGCGTTTTGAGCCCACTCATTTACTGATGGACACTTAGGCTATGTCCGGCACTTGGTTATTATAAATTATGCTGTTATGAACATTGGAGTGTATAGGTTCTTTTGAATTGGTGTTTCAGGATTCGTAGGGTATAATCCCAGCAGCAGAATTGCTGAGTCAAGAGGAAGTTCCATTTTTAGTTTTTTGAGGAAATTCCAAACTGTTTTCCACAGTGGCCACACCAGTCTGCATTCCCACCAACAGTGCACTAGGGTTCCCTTTTCTCCACATCCTTGCCAGCACTTGCTGTTTGTTGATTTGTTTGTGATGACCATTCTGACTGGTGTGAAGTGGTATCTCACTGTGGTTTTAATTTGCATCTCTCTGATGGCTAGTGCTGCTGAGCATCCTTTCATGTGTCTCTGTGCCCTCTGCAAACATTCCAACTAAAAAATGGTCAAAGAAACTGAACAAACACTTCTCCAAGAAGGATCATGTTGATTTTTCACACAGTTGAGGTATCTCTCTCTCCCTTTCTCTCCCCCTTCTCTCTTCTTTGTTCTCTCGCTCGCTCGCTCGCTCGCTCTCATTCTCTTTACTTGAAAACTATATTGGAGAGAAGAAAATCATATTGATCACTTAATGGAGAAAGTGGAAGTTAAGCCAAAACATAGAGAGGGATTTGGATTTGTGGAAAAAAGACAAAAATGTGGTTGCATTCTTCTTTTACCCCCTTTGATGAATCTGACCATGCTATAGATTCATCCTCTGAAACACTTCTAACATTGTGTTCTTTAGTTTCACTTATGCATCATAAAACAGCTTTTTAATTGGTCTCCCATATCTACCCTTTTCATAGTATAGACATGCTCATATGGACTGGAAAGGTTTTGGCCCTTCATTATACTCCAAACCAAGTCTTTGTTTTTTATTTCAAGGCCTCCATGGACTGGTCTTATTTCACCTATGACTCTGTTTTCTACCATTAATCTTTAAGAATCTATCTCCAAAAACATACCTATCACTTCCCAATGCCCTGATACACTAGATTTAAATCCTAACTCAGGATATTTACTCAGAATCTACTTCTCATCTAAAATACCCTTGCCCTGTTCAACCCATTCCTCTGTCCAATTTAATCCCTATATGAGGTCTGATTCCCTTCATGAAGACATCTTAAACATTCTGATCTGCAAAATAATTAACTGTCTTTAGCACAGAAAGAGCCCTTAATTATATTCTACTTGGATGTTCATTTATTCAGTTTTTCTTTGTATGAGTCTTATTTATTCTCAGCTGAATTTTCTTTTTGACTTTCCATACTGCAAACCTCTCATAGTACCACATAATATAGGCCCTCAAAGAATGCTTATTGATTTAGTTGGAGAAATTTATTTCAGTTAAATTCAACATTCATAGAGTGATTATAAAAGACAAGTCACTGAGTCAGACATTGAGTAGAGAGGACCCCTCAGTAGGAGTGAGGTTTGTAATAAATAACCCTGCCATCATAAAGCTACCAATCTAAGGGTGCATCACTTACACAACTGTATATAGAGCAGTTCATTCTGAGTTAAATGTCAAGATATAACTGAATATAAACTATATGGGAACACAAAGAAAGGCATAACTTAGAAGATGAGGAAAAGACCTTGCAAAGAAGATGTATTTCCTATGATTCTTGAGAGATAGATTAGATTTCAGTAAACAGAAAATGTGTGGTAAGATATCGTAAGCTGAAGGAACAGCATGGTTAAAGGTAAAGGCATGGAAGTTTTAAATCATAGGGAATATGGTGTCTGGCACAGTAACACCCCTTTTTATTACAAAATCATCCTCATGTAATTCTGTAACATAATATCACAGTCAAGCACACCATATGACATTTTAGGTGAAATGTTCAAATTAAAATGATAAATTATTATCCCCACATTATTACCCTACCAACCACACTTGAGCAGGTGTTACCTCGGCCAGACCCTGTATTTAAGGGACGGAGAGTAAATCAGGGCAGCCAGAGTCTGGGGCATGCTAGAAATCGGAGGGGGCTGGGAGGCTTGGGTTGAGCTCATTCTACTTCTGCCCTGCATTTCACTGATGCTTCTCTCTCACCAACCTCACTACTCATAACCAGCCACCACACCCAAAGCACTTTTTACAATTATTGTCCTAATTAAATAGCTCTGTGATTTGTTTTTTTAACATATATTTTATTGATTATGCTATTATAGTTGTCCCATTGTTTTCTGCCCTTTGTTGCCCTCCACCCTTTTGCACCCCTCCCACCAGCATTCCCCCGCTTAGTTCATGTCCATGGCTCATATGTAGAAGTTCTTTGGCTTCTCCATTTCCTATACTATTCTTAACCTCCCCCCTGTCTATTTTGTACCTCCCATTTATTCTTCTTATTCCCTGTATTTTTTCCTCCATTCTCCACCCTCCCCCTCCCCGCTGATAACCCTCCATGTGATCTCCATTTCTGTGATTCTGTTCCTGTCCTAGTTGTTTGCTTAGTTTTTTTTTTTAGGTTCAATTGTTGATAGTTTTGAGTTTGTTGTCATTTTACTGTTCATAGCTTTGATCTTCTTTTTCTAAGTCCCTTTAACATGTCATATAATAAGGGCTTGGTGATGATGAACTCCTTTAACTTGACCTTTCTGGGAAGCACTCTACCTACCCTTCCATTCTAAATGAGAACTTTGCTGGATAGAGTCATCTTAGATGTAGGTCCTTGCCTTTCATGATTTTGATACTTCTTTCCAGCCCTTTCTTGCCTACAAGGGTTCTTTTGAGAAATCAGCTCATAGTCTTATGGGAACTCCTTATAGGTAACTGTCTCCTGAAAAGGAGACAGTTATGTTAAATGACATTAAACATAGATTTTAAAAAAAATTCAAAAGTCCTTCATGCCCTGGGTGCATAGTTTAAAAATGTTTAGCTAGTGGTAATCTGTAACACTCTGTTTTCAATAGCTAGTGTCACAAAATACAGGATGGGTTTCACTATTAGGGATAATAATTAAAAACCCAAATCTCTCATTCAGTTTTTGATACTTTTGATATATTCTTTTAGCTTGCCTTTTTCAGATGATATTAGTCATCAATTTTATCTCTAAAACTGATTCAGTGCTTATAATGAGTGTAAGAGAAATGTCAGTTTGGCCATTTTCTTCTTCCTCCTTCTCCTCCTCCCCTTCTTATTAGCTTATACTTGAATAACAGTATTAATCTCAAACATTAATTTTCAGAAATATATTTAGGTCACTTTACCATTTCATAGAAAAATAAGATAAAATTAGAAAATACCTATAAAGTCGTTTAACTGAGCACAGGTAAACTACAATGTGTTGTACCATGATAGACTGAAAACAAATGAATAGAAATCATTACCAATGTTTCTAAATACAAGGGTCCTTCTTGTTTCTCAACATATGTCACATACCATACTGACAGATGACCACTTGACCCAATGCCCTTTCAAAGAATAACAGCTGAGATTTGTTCATGAAAGGGAAATCAATTTTTTATGAATTGTCATTGAACAAAGGCAAGACAAAATTTACAAAAAAAAAAGTTTTGTAAATAGTGAGATTGATTTTTTTCCCTTCAGCATGCTAGTTGTCTAGATACTATCAGGAAGTGCAGTTTGTCCTAGGATGGACTGACAAACACAATTACTTCCTGAAAAATCTTGTGATTTTAGCTAAGAAGCATATAGGGCATGGACATCTATGGTTAACAACTCCTAATGTCCTTGTGTTACCTTCTTCCCACTTAGTTAAGTGAAGACTGTCATTTCCTTCATTATAATTCCCTCCTTTTGGTTACTCTGAGCTACCAGAGCAATAAAGTTAACCAGAAGAACTTCAGTGTCAGGCAGTTTTCTGACTATAATATTTAGCTGGAAGTTTGATTCTTTCAGTACTTTGAATAGATTATTTCACTCCTCTGGCCTGTATGGTTTCTACAGAGAAATTTGCTTATAACTTTACAAGATTCCCTTTATTGTGATGAGTCATTTTATTCTTGCTACCTTCAAAATTCTCTCTTTGTCTTTTACTTTAACATTTTGATTATAATGTGAGTCAGATTAATCTTTGGGTTGATATTGCTTAGGTTCTTTTAAGCTTTCTGTGCCTGAATATCCATATATCTAGCAATATTTGGGAAGTTTTCAGCTATTATTTCTTTAAATAAGCTTTTAGCACCTTTCACTCTCTTTTTCTGGAACTCCAATGAAGTGAATTTTCGTTTATTTCATAGCATCCCATAATTAACATAGGATTTCTTGACTTTTTTTCCTTTTTGCTCTGCTAACTGGCTAATTTTAAATGATATGTCTTTAAATTTTCTGATTCTTTCTTATGAATGATAAAATCTATTGATTTTTTTAGTTCTATCATTGTTTTCTTCAGCTTTGGGGTTTCTGTTTGGTTCTTTTTATGGTGTCTTTTTTTTTCTATGAAACTTCTCATTTTCATCATGCATCATTTTCCTGATTTCATTTAGTTGGCTAACTGTGTTCTATTGCATTTCCTTGAGTTTAAAATGATTATTTTGAGCTCCTTATCAGGTAAATCACAGAGTTCTATTTCTTTGGTGTTGGTTACTGGAACGTCATTAGTTTCCTTTGGTGGTGTCAATGTTATACTGAAAGTTCTAGCCAATGAAATAAGACCCCACCAAAAAAGAAGAATATTAAAATAAATAAAAGGTATAAGAATCAGAAATAAACGAAGAGTGAAAAATGTCATTATTAGAAGATGATACAGCAAGGAGGAGGTTGTGATTGAAAAACAGACTCAGTAAACTCTTGAGTACACCCAGTGTTCCATGTCTTCTTTTTATAATTACAAAATTGATGTTCACTTCCTAGTAATTTATTGTTTGTATTTTTTTATTTTTTCACTTTTTGTATGTATTATATTATAATTTTTATTTTTACATTAAATTAAGTTTCATTTATTAAGATTGGCCTGCAGATGGCACTGCTATATCCCATCCAGGATGACCTGAATCAAGGGATTCTTTAAGGATGAATCTATGCTTGGTAACAGTGGAACACATCTTACTGGTCACATGGGGAGGAGAGCAAATTTGTAGTTCCATCCACCTGCTCAGTCCAGCCTCTAGTCTCAACTCTCTAGGAAGTGTGGCCACTTACCTCTGCCAGCCAAGGGCCATGTCCTACAAACTGCCCAGGCAGGGAGCCAAGCCCGCAGCTCTACTCAACTGTTGAGTATAGCATTTGGCCCCACATAACCAGGGAGGTTGAATATACCTTGGGGCCCATCCTACAGTATCACTCAGCCATGGAGTGCAGCCTACAACCCCACCCAGCAGAAAGCCCAGCATGTAGCCATACCTACTTGCTAAACACAAACTGCAGCCTTACTCAGGCAGGAAGCCCAGTCAGTGACTATGTCTAATAATGGAGCATAACCTGCAACCTCAACTGACCAAGGAACCTAGACTTTCACCCTACCTGACCTCAGAGCTGAGAATCCAGTCTGAACTCTGAGATATAGCTGGAGGATCCACCTGACCAGAAAGATCAGTCAGTAACTTCACCCAATAGCAGAGCACAGCAATGGCCTACTCGATCACAAAGCCTAGACTTGAAGTCTGCCCAACTTGCAACCTGCCTGATCACAAAGCATAGTCTTAGTACTCATCCAACTATACAACCCAGTGTTTGGACCCACATCAACATGAAGGCCAGGGAGCAGCACCATCCAGTTGAGAAGCATAGCCTGAGGTCCCTACTGACCAGCAGTGATGGTGGAGCATGGCCTATAACCCTGACCAAATACAGAATCTATCCAGTGGAACTGCTCTGCCATGGAACACAGGCTGAGACTCTGACTGCTTAGAGGTATTACATAGTCCAACTAGTAGTTCTAACTGACTGTGGGGTACAGCCAGGAGCCCTGCCTGAACAGGGAGCTCACCCAGTAGAACCACATGATCATGCATCCCAGCCAGTGGCACCCCATCACCACCATTCCTGAGCATGGACAGTGGCTTTACCCAACTAGAAACTCTAATAACAAGCTTCATCTGCCCATGGATATTAGCAGTTGATCCATCCAGTACCCCAAGTTGAGTTGACTGGGAAAGCTCTTTCCTTTCACCCATATACCTATAAATTCTGTAAAATGAGACCACTTATTCAAATATAGAGATACAAACACAAAGATACAAGTATCACAAGGAATCAGGTAAACAAGACACCACCAAAGGAAATAATTAAAGCTCCAAAAACTGACCCTAAATAAATGGAAATCTATAAATTGTCTGGAAAATAATTCAGAATAATCTTCTTAAAGTATTCAATGAACTATAAGAACGTACAAACAATTGAATGAAATTAGATAAAGAACTCATGAACAAAAAGAGAAGTTCAACAATAAAATAAAAACTATTAAAAAACAAATTTAAAACTGAAGAATATAATGAGTGAAGAAATAAAGAATTTAATAGAGAGCATCAACAACAGACGAGACAAAGTATAAAAAGAATCCATGAGCTAGAAAACAGATAATTTGAAATTGCCTAGTTGGAGGAGCAAAAAGAAAAAAGTGGGAACAGGAGTTAAGAAATCTTGAAGCACTTAGGAAATACCATCACAGAAACAAATTCTCATATAGGAATCTTCTGAAGGAGATGAGAAAAAGAAAGGTACAGTTTTTTAAAAAAAGAAATAATGAATGACTTCCAGCAAAGATGGAGGCATAGATAGACATGTTTCACCTTCTTGCACAATAATAATAAGGCTAACAACCAACCTAAAAACAAAAAACAGCGAGAACTGCCAGAAAATCAAACTAAATGGAGTTTGACAAACAAGGAGTTAAAGAAGCAACATTCATCCAGATGAATAGGAGGGGCAGAGAGTGGAACTGAGGGCAGAGAGGATGCAGCAAGGCTGCAGTGGTGGCCCACAGAACAGAGGTCCCACATTCAAAACTGCGAGGGGCAACTGGGGAGTGAGCAATCCCAGCCCCAGGCTAAGACCATGCAACCCAAGCTTATAGCACTGGGAAATAAAGCCTCATAAGCTCTGGCTGTGAAAAATCAGTGGGGGTGGCAGCAGTGGAAGAAACTGCCAGTCCCTCAGTAGGGTCCATTTAAAACGTCCACAGGGTCCTAGAATGCACACAAATCCACCCATGCAGGGAATCATCACCAGGGCAGCAGTTAGAAGAGTGCCAGTCACTTAGGGAAAGTGGGGGAAGTGACTGACAGTGGGGCAAGAGCTAGCATGCAGCATTGTTCCCTCTCTGCCCCCTCCCCCACATACAGTGCCAGGAAGTGGTCAAGGAGATTGCTTACCCTGGTGAATACCTAAACCTCTGCCCCTTACAATGTAACAGGTGCATCCACATGGAGAGTCAACGCAGCTCTATTAAATACACAGAAACACAGGGAGGCTGCCAAATAGAGGAGACAAACAAACAAACAAACAAACAAACAAAAAACGTGGCCCAAATGAAAGAACAGATCAAAACTCCAGAAAAAGAACTAAATAACACAGAGATAGCCAATCTATCAGATGTAGAGTTCAAAACATTGGTGATCAGGATATTCAGAGAAATGATTGAGTATGGCTGCAAGAACAAAGGAAGAAGTGAAGGCTATACCAAGTGAAATAAAGAAAACCATACAGGGAACCAACAGTGAAGAGAAGGAAGCCAGGATTCAAATCAATAATTTGGAACAAAAGGAAGAAATAAACATTCACCTGGAACAGAAAGAAGAAACAAGAATTCAAAAAAATGATGACAGGGTTAGGAACCTCTGGGACAACTTTAAATGTTCCAATATCTGAATCATAAGGGTGCCAGAAGGAGAAGAGGAACAGCAAGACATTGAAAACTTATTTGAAAAAATAATGGAGACGTTCCCCAATCTGGCAAAGGAAATAGATTTTCAGGAAGTCCAGGAAGCTCAGAGAGTCCCAAAGAAGTTGGACCCAAGGAAACACACACCAAGGCACATCAGAATTACATTACCCAAGAATAAAGATAAGGAGAGAATCTTAAAAGCAGCAAGGGAAAAGGAGACAATTACCTATAAGGAGTTCCCATAAGACTATGAGTTGATTTCTCAAAAGAACCCTTGTAGGCAAGAAGGGGCTGGAAAGAAGTATCAAAGTCATGAAAGGCAAGGACCTACATCTAAGATGGCTCCATCCAGCAAAGCTATCATTTAGAATGGAAGGGCAGATAGAGTGCTTCCCAGAAAGGTCAAGTCAAAGGAGTTCATCATCACCACACCCTTATTATATGACATGTTAAAGGGACTTAGAAAAAGAAGATCAAAGCTATGAACAGTAAAATGACAACAAACTCACAGGTATCAACAACTGAATCTAAAAAACAAAAACAAAAACAAACTGAGCAAACAACAAGAACAGGAACAGAATCACAGAAATGGAGATCACATGGAGAGCTATCAGCAAGGAGGAAGAAGGGGGAGAATGAGAGTAAAAGTACAGGGAATAAGAAATATAATTGGTAGGTACAAAATACAGTGGGATATTAAGAATAGTATAGAAAATGGAGACGCCAAAGAACTTATATGTATGACCCATGGACATGAACTAAGGGAGAAGAGATTGTTAGAGGGAATGGGAATACCAGGCAGATGGGGGCAAAGGGGAAAAATGGGACACCTGTAATAAAATATAAATAAAATATACTCAATTTTTTAAAAAGTTGCATGGAAGAACTCTGTGATCCTTGGACTTAGCTAACAATAGAATGGACCTCTTAAGGAACGAATGACATTCTTGCTATGAGACATGTCCGGTCAAAGATGCATCAGTCAGCCACTGAGAATGTTGAAGAAGGACTCTTGCATTTGGAGGAAGGTGGACTAAGCAACTTTCCTTATGTTTTAAGATTTTTAAAAAATAAGATGGGGAAAGGCATGTGATATTAAGCTAAATTAAATAAACTAACAAAGACCACCAAGAAAAAAAAAGAAGTAATGAATGAAAACTTCCTAAATATGAGGAGAAAACTGTATATCCAGACACATGAGACCCAAAGAACCTCATGTAAGTAGGACCCAAAAAGGGTTATACCACAACACGTTATAATTCAAACGTCAGAAATCAAAGACAAAAAGTATTTTGTAAGCAGAAAGAGAAAAGTGGCTTGTAATGTACAAAAGGCCCATAAAAGACTATTGGTTGATTTTGAAGGAGAAACTTTGCTGCAAGGAGAAAGTGAGATGATATATTCAAAATACTGAAAGGAACAAAAAAACTGTCAGTAAGATACTATAACCAGTAAAGCTGTCCTTCAGAAATGAAGGAGAGAAAGACTCCCAAACAAACAAAAAGTGAGTATGTTTAACACCACTAAACCTGCCTTATAAGAAATATTAAATAATGTCCTATTAGGTGCAATGAAAAGATGCTAGCTTACACTGTAAAAGCATATGAATGTGTAATGATTGTCGGTAAAGGTAATTATATATATCAAAGTCAAATTTTCTTTAATAGGTAATTGCAGCACAAAATCCCTTCAATAAACATATTAAAAATAAGTATAACTGTAATAATTTGACATTGGATACATGAAATATTAAAATGTAAATTATATGATCAATAATCTAAACTGTGAGAGGGAAGAAGAGTATAAGGATTTTTACACTGTTAAAGTTAAGCTGTTATCAGCTTAAAATGGGATTTATTACTGAAAGATATTTTATGTAAGACTCATGGGGACATAAAGAAAAACCAGTAGTAGATACAAAAAAGCTTGTGATAAAGGAGTCAAAGCATACCATCCCAAAAGGTAATCAAATGTCAGCAAGAGAGTAA
This sequence comes from Mormoops blainvillei, assembly GCA_004026545.1. NCBI lineage: Eukaryota > Metazoa > Chordata > Mammalia > Chiroptera > Mormoopidae > Mormoops > Mormoops blainvillei. The sequence goes on along the minus strand of PVJD01004761.1, from coordinate 16,834 downwards.
GCATGGAATAAAGCATCTACAAATGGTCATAAAACAATTAACAAAATGGCAATAGCAAGACCGTAACAATCAATAATAACTTTAAATATAAATTTATTAAATTCTTTAATCAAAAGACATAGAATGGCTTAGCGAATAAAACATAATATCTAATGATATGCTACCTGCAAGAGACTCACTTTAGCTTTAAGGACACATAAGCTAAAAGTGAAAAAATAAATATGGTATTCCAAACAAATGGTAAACAAAAGAAATCAGCAATAGCTATACTTATATTACATAAAATAGAATGTAAATTAAAAATGGTCACAAGAGAAAATGAAGGTCATTATATAATGTTAAAGTAATCAATTCATCAAGAAGATGTAATGACTGTTCATGCACTCCACATCATAATATCTAAATTTATAAAGTAAGTGATAGCAGATGTAAATGGAGAAACAAAGTGTAGCACGATAGTAGTTGGGACTTTAATATTCCACTCTTAATAATAGGTCATTCAGACAGAGAGTCAATAAGAAAATAGAGGATTCGAGTAATGCTATAGCCTAAATGGATCTAAATGTAAAAAGACCTAAATGTAAGACCTGAAACAATAAGTTACATAGAATAAAATATAGGCACTAAATGTGCAGACCTTGTTCTTAGAGAGGATTTTATGAATTTGGTCTCAAAGCAAGCAAAGTAAAAACAAAAATAAATTAGTGAGATTATACCAAACTAAAGGCTCCTGCACAGTAAAAGAAACCATCAACAAAACAAAGCAGCAGTCAATCAAATGGGAGACTGTATTTTCAAATAACACCTTTGATAAAGGGTTAGTAACCAAAATTTATAAAGAACTCATACAAAAACAACAACAAAACAATTCAATTAAAAAATAGGCAGAGGACCTGAACAGATACTTCCCCTAAGACAGGAAATTGGCCAACAGATATGTGAAAAGATGCTCAACTTCACCAGCTGTTAGGGAAAAGCAAATCAAAACTACAATGAGATACCAACTCATGCCTGTTAGAATGGCTATGATCAACAAGATAGGCAATAACAAGGGTTGGAGAGGTTATGGAGAAAAAGGCCCCTCATTCTCTGTTAGTGGAAATGTAAACTAGTACAGTTACTATGGAAAACAGTAAGGAAGTTTCTAAAAAAATTAAAAATAGAGTTACCACGTGATCCAGCAATTTCTCTTTTGGGTATCTACCTGAAAGTTTTGAAAACATTTATTCAAAGATATATCCTCCCCTATGTTCAGTGCAGTATCATTCATGGTGCTGTACTGAACATGAAAACAACTGAAGTGTTTTTTGATAGATGATTGGACAAGAAGGAGTGATACATATATTCAATAAATACTACTTAGCTATAAGAAAAGATGAAAAATTGTCATTTGTGACAACATGGATGGATCCTAAGAATATCATGCTAAGCAAAATAAGGCAGATAGAAAAAGTGAAGAACCATGTGATTTCCCTCATATGTGAGATATAAACCTGAAAGCAACAAATGGACAAGTATGACAACCGGAGAAACAAAAGTTCATAGACACAGACAATAGTATGGTGGCTACCAGAGGGAAAGGAAGGTGAGAGGGAAGTAGTAAAGGGTAAAGGGGGTCAAATATATGGTGACAGAATGATATTTGACCTTGAGTGATAAACACAGAATGCAATATACAGGTGAGGTATTTCAAAATTATACACTTGAAACCTATATGATTTTATTAACCAATGTCACCCCAATACATTAAATTAAAAAATAAAAATATAAATGTTTTCTGTACAGCAAAAGGAACAATAAACAAAATGAAAGGCAATCTATGGAATAGCAGAAAATGTTTGCAAACCACATATCTCATAAGAAGCTATTATCTAAAATACATAAGGAATTCAGACAACTCAATAGCAAAACAACAAATAATTCAAATAAAAATTTGGCAAAGGCCCCGAATAGATACTTTTTTCAAAAAAGATATAAAAATAACCAACGAGTACGTGAAAAGGTGCTCACTATCACTAGAGACTTCAGTTTGCCAAGAATACTCTTCCTGACATTTGCTAGGCTCTTTCTGGGTGCCAGATTCTGTGTTAAATATATTACAATGATTACTCTTGTAAATCTTCATAACAAACCTCTGTAGTCAATATTATTCTCACCCCATCCCTAATTTACAAAAAAGAAAACAGAAGCACAGAGAATTTTTGATTTAGCCAGAGTTATATGGCTAGTAAATGGTACAGCAGACTTTAAAACCAAAGGGTCTAAATCTAGAGTTTATGCATATCGTCATTCTTTTTTCACAGTCAATAATTTAGGGTATTGCTGCCCTGGATCAGGTCAATGTCCCCATTCATTAGACATGATTAGTCCAGGGAGATTTGGGAAGAAATTGGAGGCATTAATGAACTCCTGAAGCAGATTTCTGTTAATGCCATCTGTGGCCAGCTTTAAATCCAAATTAGAAAAAGAAGCCCTGCCTGGTGTGGCTCAGTGGATTGAGTGCTGGCCTGCAAACCAAAAGGTCATTGGTTCAATTCCCAGTCAGGGCATATGCCTGGGTTTTGGGCCTGTGAACTCTCTCACACATCAATATTTCTCTCCTTTTCATTCTCCCTCCCTTGCCCTCTCTCTGAAAATAAATAAATAACATTAAAAAAAAAAAAGGAAAAGGAGATCATTCCTTTGGAGTACCTAGGACTTGGGACTATCAAGTCTCAATATGACTAGCAGGAAGGTATGGGCTGGAGTATGGAATTAGCTATTTGAGGGAAAATAATAAGTGCTAATGAGTCAGAATTAACAGAGAGAAGGGTTATAGGGAATTTCAGAGAGCAGCCTTTACCACTTGCATGGTGCTCCAATGAGTCAACCTCAGCTTGACAGTGGGGTGGAAGGAGATGTAGTCAGCTTGGCTTAGGGCCAGAGCAGAGAAAAAAAAAATCTGCCCTTTATGCAAGGTTACTTTGGGGATTTATCAATATTATGAAAACACTATTCTCATTTAATGACAGTCATATTATCTTTGCTAAGAAATCTTTATGGATTCCCTAATAAGGTCCACTGAGCATTGCACATAAACATGGGTACATATTTACAATTACAGAAGTTTTCCTATTCACAGTCTTTGAGCATCAAACTTTTAATAGAGCCTCTGGAGAAGACTCTCGGATTGCTTGTTATATTTTCAACAGAGAGTATTACTTGTCTATGTATGTCCTTAGCTAAAAATGATAGAGAGTATTAGCTAGGGTACTGTCCTCAATGATTCTCAGGTGATGGATTTCCAAGACTAATGATAGTATCAAAAAGGGAAATATTTTAATTCTTTCTGTTCTGAGAAGTCATTGAAGTAGTCCTTCCCCTTGGTTTTATAATAAAATGAGAGAAGAGTCTTAGGGTCTTATGTATCAGATTTGTTGAAGCCATTGATTTACATTTATAAAACATAAAAAAAAAAAGTATAAATATTGAAGACCAACCAAGCAGTAAACTTCTAAACAGTGAATACAGGGGAAGAAAATGCAGAGCCTTAATTCCATCCATTTTTAATGGTGTAAATTGTAATGGATATAAAGCATTATCGAGTGACTTCCACATCTCTTTTCTTCCCTTTTAAATTTCTTCCTCTTCCCTTTCCCAATCTATATAGAGCAAGAGCAGAGAGAACTTTTTGGACACCTCTGATAATGCAATGTGGAGTCACTGTCAGCCATGACAGTTAGGTCAAGTGCTCTGTCAAGACTGAGGTAACGTGGTGTAATGGAAACACCCTTAGGAGGGGCCTGGAGCACCCCAAACACAAGTCTGGAAACTTGGATAAGGACTCCATCTGGACACCAAAATAAGTGGGACCTCCACCCCTGTGGACCATGAGAACTCAGGCCTCCCATCACCCAGTGCTCAAGCTTGGCTATACCACGGATCACAGTCAGTGCCCTGCCAGACTTCCACTCCACCAGACACATGCCATCACTCTAGTTGCCTGGCTAGAGACCAGTGCCACCTCTCCACCTGTGCACACTGCCAGTGACCCGAACTTCACACCTGGTGTTCGCTCTGCTCACTTCTATCTGTAAACTTCCCCTCTCCGTGTATAACCTGTGTGTGACTTATTAGAGAGGCCACCCCTAATAAACCTGGCATTGTGAAAAAACACACCTGTGTGAGTGACTTCTTTCAAGGATGCTCCCTTGCTCAGGACACAGTCTCTAGCCCTACCTCTGTCACTGTCCTGACTTAAATATTTCTCTTATTTCCCCCATCTTCCCCCTTTTCCTTCATCATTTGCTTAGTTGCTTGTCGCAGAGCTCCTATGTTTGTCCTTTCTTCTCCTGACTTGTCTCCAGGTGTGGGAGCAGAGCTAGGGTGTGTCTACCTTCAATCCTCATGTTCTACACAACTTTTTCAATCTTTATATGATCTATACTGGATTTTTTAAGGGCACAGCTACCTGCTCTGGATTTGTCTTGAACCACATTAGATAATTTCCAAAGGGAGGTTGATCTAATTTAAGTGAGAGCAATAGGAAACACATTTATTTTTGAAACTTAAACAAAACAAAACAAAACAAAACAAAAAACCCCAAAGGCCCCAAATGGTGTCACTTGTGCGGAAAGCACATGACACCAAACCTAGATTTGATACCTGATTTAATTGCAGTTTCAACTTCTCCCAGAAACATAATTTTCATAAACAAGTCTAGAATTTTCTGGCCAAGCACCCACCAGTAAGATAATCTCTGGGCCCTCTTCATCCCCCATAGAAAGAAGAAGCAAACTGCATGATAAAAATGCTTCCCTTCTCTTCCCCAAAAGAAAAAGTATCCTGGCCCTCAATTAACCCTTTCTTTTCTTTGTCTAACAGCTCCCTTGTCCCACCTTGCTTCCTATAAAAGCTGTCTTGATGAGACCCCCTGCCTTCACCTAAAAAAAATACCTTGCTAAAACAATCAATTCTTTTAACTTCGTAGTCCCATCCTCTTTCTGCCTATAAAAACCTTCCATTCTGTGCACCTCCTCAGAACACCTTTGGAGTCTAGATGGGATGCTGCTTGATTCATAAATTGCTTAATTGAAACCAATTAGATCTTTAAATGTACTCGACTGAATTTTTTTTAAACAAAACAAAGTCCTATAGCAATAGAAATTGAAACTAGCTTTTCAATGATAAACTGGCAACTTACCATGTTTTATATCTAGCTGCCTATTTGACGCCTCCATGCAAATATCTAGCAGGCATTTCCATTTATCATGGCCAAACCTGAGCTTTTCTACTACTATCAGCCCCGGTCCCCATTCTATTTCTCCTGTGTCTTCCCCATTTTGGAAAATGGTGACTTCATTTTTCCAGTTATTCAGGCAAAAATATGATCAGTCATCAAATAAATGTCAACATTACTATCAGAATGTATTCAGAATCCAACCAGTTTTTCCATTCTGGTGCAAACCCACCATTTCTTACCTAATAATGCAAAAGCCATATAACAAGTTTCCCTGCATCCACACATTACCCTATAGGCTTGTCTCAACAGAACAGCCAGAGTTATAAGTTATGTCACTCTGCTCAGAACTGCAATGGATCCCTACTTCAGTTAGTGCAGAAGTGGAAGTCCTTTAAAATGGCTCGTAAGGTTCTACCTATTTTTCGATGGGATTTTTTCCCCCTAATATTTATAGTTGCTTTTAAGCGTATTTTCTTCACTTGTTCTTTGTCAGATATAGTTTTTCAAATACTCTCTCCTGGTTTGTGGACTACCTATTCATTTTCTTAATGGTATCTTTTGATAAACAGAAATTGTAATTTTGATGGTCTAATTTATCATTTTTGAAATGGTATTGCTTTCTATGTCCTTCTAACCACTTTTGCCTGCCTACCCACAATTCTTCAAGACAGTCTTCTGTTTTCTTCTAGAAGCTTTATGGTTTTAGTTTTTACATTTAAGCCTATGATTAATCTTGAGTTAATTATTGTATATAATAAGATGTAATAGTCAAGTTTTTTTTTTTTCCATATAGGTATCTAGTTTTTCAAGAATTATGTGTTCAGAAGACTTTCCTTCCTCCACTGGAATGCTTTCAATTATTTGTTGAAGATAAATTTCTTCATATCTGTAAGCCTATTTATGGGCAAGCCAATTCCAAAGATCTATTTGTATAAACTTACTCCCATATCACACTGTATTATGATAGATTTATAGTTAATATTAAAACAAAATAGTATGTCTTCCAAAACTCTTTTTCAAAATTGCTTTGGATATTCTAGATTTTTTGGATTTTTATTCAAATATTAGAATTTGTTAATTTCTACACAGGGTCATATTTGATTGGAATTGCATTGACTTTATAGATAAATGTGGGAAGAATAAACATTTTAATGATATTGACTGTTTTAATCCATGAATATAATGTATATTTTTTCTTCCATATATTTTTCTCCCTCTTTCAATTTTAAGGTAAAAACTGAGATCATTCATTTTAGACCTATTTTCTTTCTTAAATCATTTTTTTGTTATTCTAGTAACAATAAAAATAACAGTCATCCCAATTTTACTCCCTTAGCCCTCCTCCACCCATCCCAACCCTTACTCCCACAGCCAGTTACCACTCTGTTGTCCATGTCTGTGGGCCATTCATACATGTTCTTGTCTAGTGCCTTCTGTTTCTTTCTGCCATTTTTCCCCTCCCCTGCCCCTCTGGTCACAGTCTGTTCCATGTTTGCATGCCTGTGGCTCTATTTTGTTCATAAGTTTGTTTTGTTCATTAGAGTCCTCTTATAGATAAGATCATTTGGTATTTATCTTTCACCATTAGCATAATATTCTCCAGTTCCTTCTATGCTGTCGCAAAAGGTAGGAGTTCCTTCTTTCTTTTTGCTGTATAGTATTCCATTGAGTAAATGTACCACAGTTTTTTGATCCACTCATTTACTGATGGGCACTTAAGCTGTTTCCAGCACTTAGCTATTGTAAATAGTGCTGTTATAAATATAGGGGTGCATAAGTTCTTTTGAATTGGTGATTTGAGATTCTTAGGGTATATTCCCACCAGCAGAATTACTGGGTCAAAGACAGTTCTGTTTTTCGTTTTTTGAGGATACTACATACTGTTTTCCACAGTGGCTTCATCAGTCTGCATTCTGACCAACAGTGCACTAGGGTTCCCTTTACTCTGCATCCAGGTTACCACTTGTTGTTTGTTGATTTAATGATGGCCATTCAGATAGGTGTGAGGTGACAACTCATTGTGGTTTTAATTTGCATCTCTCTGACGGCTAGTGATGTTGAGCATCTTTTCATATGTCTACGGCCTATCTGTATGTCTTCCTTGGAGAAGTGTCTATTCAGGTACTTTGCCAATTTTTTGTTTGTTTTCCTGATGTGGAGTCATATGGATTTTTGTTTTCCTGGTGTGGAGTCATATGAGTTCTTTATATATTTTGGAGATCAAACCCTCGTCCAATGTATTATTGGCAAATATGTTCTCCCATGCAGTTGATTCCTTTTTTATTTTGATGGTGGTTTCTTTAGCCATTGAAAACTTTTAATATGATGTTGCCCCATTTGTTTATTTTTCCCTACATTTGCCTTGCCATAGTAGAGATATCAGCAAAAATATTGCTACATGGGTTATCTGAAATTTTACTGCCTATGTTTTCTGCTAGGACTTTTATGGTATCACAACTCATATTTAAGTATTTTATCCATTCTGAGTTTATTCTGGTGCATGGTGGAAGTTGGTGGTCTGGTTTCAGTTTTTTTGCATATACCAGTCGTGTTCCCCCAACACCATTTACTGAAGAAAACTATTTTTACTCCACTGTATGCTTGTACCCCCTTTGTCAAATATTAATTGACCATAGAGATATGGGCTTATTTCCAGGTTCTCTATTCTGTTCCATTGAGCTATGTGTCTCTTCTTATGCCAGTATCAGACTGTTTTGATTACAGTGGACTTGTATAATTTATATCAGGTATTGTGATTCTGCCAACTTTATTCTTCTTTTCAAGATTGCTGAGGCTATTTGTGGTCTTTTTTAGATCCATATAATTTTTTGGAGTATTTGTTCTAGATCAGTGAAACATACCATTGGTATATTATAGGAATTGTGTTGAATCTATTGATTGCTTTGGGTAGTATTCAGACATTTTAATGATGTTAATTCTTCCAATCCATGAACACAGTATATGCTCCTATTTATTTGTATCTTCCTCAGTTTCTTTCTTCAGTGTTCTATAGTTTTCCAAATGTAGGTCTTTTACCTCCTTGGTTAAATTTATTCCTATGTACTTTATTTTTCTTGTTGCTATAGTATATGAGATTTTTTTCTTAGCTTCTCTTTCTGCTAGTTCCCTGTTGGTGTGCAAAAATGTCATCAATTTCTGAATATTGACTTTGTATCTCACTACTTTGCCAAATTCACTTATTAGGCCAAGTAGTTTTTTGGTGGAGGCTAAAGGGTTTTCTATGTACACTATCAGGTCATCTGTAAATAACTGTTTTACTTCCTCCTTTCCCATTTGGATGCCTTTTATTTCTCTGTCTTGCCTGATTGATATGGTTAGAACCTCCGGTACTATGTTGAATAAGAGTGGTAAAGCAGGACACCCTTGTCTTGTTCCTGATCTTGTGAGGAAAAATTTTAACTTTTGTCCGTTATGTTTGATGTTGGCAGTAGGTTTCTCGTATATGGCTTTGATTATGTTGGGGTGTGCTCCCTCTAGTCCTACTTTGCTGAGTGTTTTCATCATAAGCACTTAAAGCTGTACCTCTTCTTTCTAGCACTTATTTAATGGCGTTACACAAATTTTGATATATTGTGTTTTTATTATTGTTTAATTCAAATTTTATTCTAGTTGTCATTATTAATTTTTTCATGCATGGCTTTTTTGAAGTGCCTTCATATTTACAAATGTTATAATTTGTCTAGATATCTTATTATTTACTTCTAACTTAATTTTATGTGATTCAAAGCATATCCTGTATAATTTTATTTCTCTTAAATTTATGGAGAGGTATAATGGTCCAGCATGTGATTATCTCAGTGATAATCATGTGCACTTGAAAAGAATATACTTCCTGCAGATGTTAACTGTATTTTTCTATAAATATCAGTTATGTCAAGAAGGTTGACAGTGTTCTTCAGATTTTATCTCTGTTAATTAAAGTTTTGTCTACTTGTTCTTTCACTTGTTGAGTGGGGGGTGCTAAAATCTTCAACAAAGATAATGGCTTTATCTTTTATTAAATCAATTTTTCTCCATTATTTTGAATCTCTGTGATTAGGGGAATACACATTAAGAGCTATTATGTCTTTTTCACAAACTGATTTCTTTATTACTATAAAATGTTTCTTTTTATTTCTATACTGTTCTCTGTTTTATTACCTAGTCTTTATACATTAATGAAGTTACTCCAGTTTTCTTATGAGTACTCTGTGCAATGTATATATTTTTTCATTTTTTAAAAATTTTAATGTATACCTATCTGTATATTTTAAGTAAACTTCTTGTAGACAATATAGAGTTGGGTCTTGCTTTGTTTCTTTTTAAAGTCGTTATTATTGAAGTATAATTTACATACCCCTTCTATCCCTTCTTAGTAATTCTCACTTTCTGCTCTGACAGGTAAGTTTGACCTTTTGTAGAATTTCTCATAAATGGAATCATACAGTGCATAATGTTTTGAGTCTGGCTTTTTCACTCACCATCACTGTTCTGAGATTCATTTATGTTGTTGCATGTATCATAGTTCATTTCTTTTTATTGCTGAGTAGGATTGTACTGTATGGTTTTACAATGGTTTATTGACCTATTCACTTGCTGATGGACATTTACATTATCATCAGTTTTGGATTAGTCATAACAAAAGGACCAAGAACAATAGTGTACAATTCTTTGTGAGGACATATATTTTCATTTTGGGGGGAGGAAATAATTTGAACTGTTGGGTCAAAATGATAAAATACTTATTAAGAAAATGCCGAACTTGTTTGAATGATTGTACCATTTTACATTCCCACAAGCAGTATATGAGAATTTCACATACATATCCTTGCAATACTTGGTGTTGTCAGTCTTTTTACATTCTAACAGGTATGTAGTGGTAGGTCACTATGGTTTTATTTTTTCAGTTTTATTCATTGTATGCTGCCGTATAGGTGCTGACAGAGTAAAACAAAACACAAAAAAACAGAAACAAAAAAAGCAAAAAAAAGATCCCCAACAACTGCCATATCATTGACAAAAAAGCAAAGGATAATAAAAGTGAAAAGAGAAGTAGAATGGTAAAAGAAGAAAAAAGAATACAAAAGAACAAAGGAAAAAAATGATTATGAGAGGAGGAAAGGAAGAGAAACAATTAGAGTAAAAAATAGAAAGAGAAAATTGCCAAAAAAAAAAAGAGGGAAAGAATAAAAAAGAATAAGAAAAGGAAAGAAGGACAAAATGGAGCAAGAGAAGAGTAAAATAGAGATTTGAAAGAAAAAAAATCAATAGAAAAAAGAAAAAAATTGAAGAAAATGAAAACGCAAAAAGGTTATGAAAAAGAAAAAAATAATGAAAATAATGTAAAAGAATGAAGTGGAAATGGTTTCAGCGAGTTTAGTGCTTGTCCGCTATGTTTCTCCTTTAGATATGGCTCTGCTGTTGTCTGAAGCTGCTATAAGCCAGTGTCAGATGCTGTTCACATCTAGCCCTTGGCAGCCTGTTCGAAGCTACAAGTGCACCACAGCTCATGGCTCTCTCCTCTGGGCTTGGCTGCACCCAGGATGGGCATTGCTGTTCCGCAAGTCTAGCTTTCATCAGCACATGGTCCAGGGATGTGTCAGCCAACAACTGAAGACTCCACTGGATCTACCTTTACATGCCTCTGCCTGCTGCTCTGTTGTCAGTCTTAGTTAGACACTAACCCAACAGTTTCTGAGAGGGTTTCTGGTGGAACAGGGAGGACGGGAGCCCTGGTCACTTGTGGGAGGTTTCATCCAGACTTCAGGGAAGATGGCGGGTGTGTTCCTCTGTCCCCATGCCACTCATCTGAGCCTGTCCTTAATTATTTCCCTGAACTTGGCCAGGTGGGACCCTAGTAGGAAAGGGGATGGGGCCTCCAGGACCCAGAGTTTTGGTCTGCTGAACACTAGGAGCGTGTTTCTATGGCTGTCCTGAGAGGAAGCACCAGTCTGGTTCCTGGGAACGTATGTGGAATGGCCACACCCTAAAGCCAGTCTCTGATATCCCTTGCATTTTCCTGTGTTGCTGTCTCCTCAGCAGCAGATAAGATATAAGGTGGGGCAAAGTAAGGGAAAAAACAAAAAGAAACAATTGCATAGGGGGGCGAGAAGGATTCCAGAGGGTGGGGTGGGTGGGATTCCCAAGGATTGGTGTGAGCAGGATTCTGGAGGGTGGGCCCAGTGGCTTCCCACAGGGTGGAGTAATTATTTTTCCCCTTGGAGGGGCTCGCCATCCTCAAGAAAAATGGCTGTTTTGGTATCAAGGTATGCCCTGCACTGGGTACCCAGCAGCCATTCCCCTACATCTCTTCCCAAAGCCTCCTACTCCAGACTTTCCTCCGGTGAGTGTCATCAGTGCTGCCCTCTTTTCACTCAAGCCAAAGGTGAGTGGCTGTGAATGAGAAACCTGTGTTTGGGCCCTTAGGAAATAAAACAAACAAACAAACAAAAAACAGCAGGTTTATCTCCAGCAGGTTCAATCTCTCCCTGGCGGACAAAAACCCTGGCCTTTCACCGCTGGACGGTACATGGGTGGATGGTCCTAGCACTGGTGTTCTCTACTTGGGAGCCTGGTCTGCAGCCCAGGCTCCCGCAGCTGTGCTGTACCTCGGCCTGCCGCCTGCGCGAGCAGAGCCATTCCCCTTTGCGTCCCAGCCCTTCCTACCAGCCTTGAGGTGGTTTCTGTCCATCCTTGGCTGAGAGTCTCCTCTTCAGATAGCCTTCAGTTGTTTATTTTGGGCGGATGTGCCCCTCTTTATTTTTAATTCCAGTTTGGTTCCGGGAGGCAGTGTCAGACAGATCCTGCTACTCCACTGTCACCTTTCCCCTCCCCGATTTATTTTTTTCTTTGAATGCGTTATATTTTCCTCTCTCTGTGTAGGCCTTGAGATTTTCCTTGTTGAAAACTGCACATACGAAGTTAATAATGTAGTATCTCTAGCCCTGGATGGTGCTGGTCACTGGGATCAGCACTGGCCTGTGAAACAAAAGGTTGCCAGTTTGATTCCCGGTCGGGGCATGTGCCTCGGCTGTGGGCCAGGTCCCCAGTTCGAGGCATGCAGCAGGCAACTGGTAGATGTTTCTCTAGCACATCAATGTTTCTCTCACTCTCTTTCTCCTTCCTTTCCCCTCTCTCTTAAAAAATAAATAAAATTTTAAAAAATAATGCAGGAACTCTAGAAATAAAATCCTCTGCTTTCCCCAGGGACTGATTTTTTATTTTTACTTTGGGGTTTTATTTATTTATTTACTTATTTAATTGTTATAGGCTGTGTCTGTGCTGAGGATCAGCCTGAGGTGTAAATTTAAGGTCTTTTCAGAATCTTTCTGATCCTGCACCTTCCCATGGGCATGCATGGTGACCTTCTAATTTTTCCCATTTATGTGGGTACTTTTAGATTACTAGTCTTTAATGTTTGACCCCTAAAAAGGGGAAAATAGAAAACTATAGAAAGAGGGAAGGGTTCCAGCCCTTAAAATTCCCTGGGAGTCACTTCGGCTACAGGAGGAAGGACTTGCCACAATGATGGGACGTGCAACAACAATGGCCATCTATGACCATCCTCCCTTTGTCTGAATCTTTGTGATAGGAATCAGTCCTCGGTGCCTAAATCTCCAATACCCTGGCTCCTGCAACACATGTATAAGCTGCTAGGAACATGTGCAGGCCTGCCATGGAGTTTTGGAGTAGGATGTAGATAGCTACTCTGTGCCAGGAACTGAAATTGACCACAAATAACTATAATTTACATTCCAAGTCTTTATCAGAAAGTGCAATAGACACTAGATTAGAGTTTCAAAATAGTTCTATTAAACAGATCCTGGGACTACAATTTTTGTTTAGATATGGAGAAAGATTTCTGGTGCTCCTTCTCTACCATCTTCCCAGAATCCTCTCTTGCTATTTAAAAAATCTATTCAAAGAATCTCTGACTCAGTTTAAAAGAATGTATGCACACCTGTGTTCATAGCAGCACTATATACAATAACCAAGAGCTGGAAACAGCCTAGGTACCCATCAGTAAACGAGTAGATCAAAAAACTGGTACAGTTACAGAACGGAATACTATGCGGCAGAAGGAACAAACTCCCACCTTTTGTGACTGCATGGTTGGAACTGGAGAGCATTATGCTAAGTGAAATAAGCCAGTCAGTTAAAGACAAATACCATATGATCTCACCTATATGAGGACTCTAATAAACAAAATAAACTAACACACAAAATAGAACCACAGGCATGGAAACATGTAACAGACTGACTGTGATCAGAGGAGAGGGGGAAGGTGGGGATAATGGAGGAAAGAAGGTGAAGAGACTGAACAAAGAACATGTATAAATGACCCACAGACATGGACAACAGTGTGGGAACTGACTGTAGGAGTGGTGGGTGGGATGGGCGGAGGAGCACAAAGGGGGAAAAATTGAGACAACTGTAATAGAGTAACAATAAAAAAATGATTAAAAAAAACCTCTGTGCTTAGTCCCTATTTATCTTTAATGTAAATATTGAGAGGAATGGTCATATGTCTAACATTTTACTACTTGTTGTATATTAGTAACATCTATATTCTCTATACCTCTGTACTTTACCTTCTGGTTGCTCTCAGGATTGCAATACACATTCTAAGCTTTTTCAAAGTTTGCTTAAAATTAATATTTTACCATATCACACAAAACTGAACAACGTGCAACCACATGGATCTATTTATATACTCCCTGACCTTTGAAGCATAATTGTCACATGTATTACATCTACATATTTTATAGCCCCAATATAAATAATAATTTTTGCTTTAAACATTCATAGGTATTTTAAAGAAATTAATAAAAATACTATTTTGCCTAAGCCAGTATGTCTCAGCTGGTTGGAACATCCTCTCATACACCAAAGGGTTGGGGGTTCAATTCCCAATCAGGGTATATACCAAGGTTGCACATTCAATCCCTTGTTGGGCCACGTATGGGAGTCAGCCAACCAATGCTTCTCTCTCATATTGATGTTTCTCTCTCTTTCTCTCTTCTTCTCTCTCTAAAATCAATAAACATATTTAACAATTTTTAAAAACACTATTTTTATTTATCTACAAAATTTCTTCAGAGTTTTTTTTTCTTCCTGAAGATGCAAGTACTCACTTTCCTTTATTCTTTTTTTAGATATTTTAAAAATTTTTACTTACTGATTTTAGAGAGAAAAAGACAAAAGGAGAGAAGGAGGGAGGGAGAGAGAGAGAGAGAAACATCGATTGTTGTTCCACTTATTTATGCATTCATTGGTTGCTTTTGGAATGTGGCCTGACCAGGGATTGAACCCACAACATTGGTGTATCAGGGTGATGCTCTAAACAACTGAACTACCCAACCAGGTTCCATTTTCCTTTATTCTTAGGAAGTTTCTCTATCACAATGATACTAATTGTAGATTCCCTTAGTTTTTATTATGTAAAATATCTTTACTATGCTTGTATTCTTGAAATATATTTTTACCAGATATAGAATTTTCAGTTGACAGGTATTATTTTCTTTTATAACTTTAAAAGTTTTGCTTGGTGCTTACGGTCACAATGGCAGCATATTTTTTATTTTCTTTGCATAACTTTTTAAATTTTCTAAAACGTTCATTAATTTACCTAATATTGTAATAAATCTTATTAAGTGACTGTATATTATAATCAATAATAATACAACAGAAATCATAATAACCACCTCAGGAAAAATAATGGGAGCTACTAATGTCTTAATGATGAAAAAAATTTTATTTTTATGATATTCCTTATGTATAAGATTGAACAAGTTTCCATTAAATGTGTCTTTATTATTATGAAATTTACTTGGGTACAATTAAACATACAAATGGCAATCATTACTGTCAATCATGCTTCCCAAGAAAAAGATATAAAAGGTCTACAATTGTTTATTGTTTGAGAAAGATCCCCTATTGATATCTACATTCACCTGCCCACGACAGGGAAGAAAAAAAACCGAAAAGAAGGAAGGGAGAGGAAAGGAAAGAAAAAGAAGGTAGAAAGAAAAGAGACTAAAACAACAGTGTAACAACTTTATTCCTTTATTTTAAAGTACTGGTCTCTAGTAAAAGGTAAATTCTTTGGGAAAGTACAAATCATTTGGCTCTTCTCAGTAATCATCTCTTCAGTGAGGACAATGAGTTTGAGAAAAAATTGACATAATAAATTTAAAATGTTTTTGCATGCTTTAAAATGTCTCCCCAATTTAATTTATTACACAAAAATATAGAGTACTATAAAATATTTTAAAGAAAAAAGGACGCATAAGCAACACATTCAACTAAAAAAATTATCATGTGTTGCTAGATATTCCTTGTGTATTTTCAAATACTTCATGTTCTGCTGCTGTTGGGGGGAGTGTTCTATAATACCAATAACATCAAACTGGTGTCTATTGATATAGCCACTTCTATCTTTTTCTAGTATTTGCTCAATACATTTCTCTCATCTTTAACTTTTAACATATTTGGGTCTTTATATTTAAAGTGGATTTATTGTAAGCCTTGCTGTTTTGGCTCAATCTTACAGTCTCAAATATTTTAAAGTCTGTTTACATTTAGTGACTTTATTCCTTTTTCTTGAAAAACACAGGAAACATCATATGATTGTCAATTATTGCTGCCAAGCAAGTCTCACTGAAAGGATACCTCCTCAGACGAGACTAACATCGCATTATTGTAACAAGTAAAACATCTTATACATGATTATTTTTAGAATGATGGTAGAAAAGTTGATCCAGCTTGACAATTCATTTTTTTTCCTAAAGGACATATTTCCCTCTCATTAAGCATATTGAAATGAGGCAGTGGAGTTTTAATTGGCTATCATTACTGCAAATCATGTTCCCAAGAAGGTTATAAAAGGTCCACAGTTCTTTTTTCTTTGAAACAGATGCCCTATTGAAATTTGCATTCACTTGCCCAAAACAGGGAAGAACACAACAATACAGAGGGCAGAAACTTTTAGAATGTTTGAATAGCACTGTTTAAGTAGGGATAGAGAACCCACAGAAATTCCATTTAGACTGGTCTCTAGATATCTTGATATTATAACAATTTTGCTTCACTGATTATTTAAAACAGTGGTTGTCTTAGGCTCCTCAGCTGCTATGACAAAATATCATACATGTGAGGTCTTAAACAATAGACATCTATTTTTAAAACTCTGGAGAATGGGAGGTTCGGGATAAGGTGCCAGCAATACAGTGCGTGGTGACAGCCCACTTCTCGACTTAGAGACAGCTGCCTTCTCGCTGTGCTCCCGCGGCCTTTCCTGGGTGAGAACTAAATTCTGAGGATGAAACGAATTCTGATTTCACTGTTACCTCAGGAGTCCACCATCACTTTTACCTGTAGAAAGACCAGTTATGAACTCGGAGCTAAGTGTAGAATTGTTAGCTTTACCATTGTCTTGCTTTCTTAGATTTACATATCATTGTCATGTCAACCCACACTTTATTTACAATGAGTTTTAAAATCACCTTCGCATTTTATGGAGTTTGCTTTACTCTAATTGGTATAGTACATATTAACACTGGAGATGCCACTGTCAATATCCCCACTTGAAGGACTCCCAGTCTTCTCTCAAGT